>BJBW01010147.1:0-30174 GCA_004320125.1 Scolopax mira
CGTTCTGGTTGGTCAGTTCGGTCAAAACCACGACAATAAGTCTTATGAAAAGAGGCTGAGGGACCAGGGACTGTTCAGCCTAGAGAAAGGGAGACTGAGGGGAGACATTATCACTCTCTACAACTACCTGAAAGGAATCTGTAGAGAGGTGGGGGTTGGTCTCTTCTTCCAAGTGAGAGGCAACAGGAGAAGAGGAAGGTTGCACCAGGGGAGGTTCAGATTGGATGTTAGGAAAAATATTTACACTGAAAGGGTTATTAAACATTGGAATGGGCTGCCCAGGGAAGTGTTTGAGGCACCATGCCTGGAGGTATTTAGAAGACGGGTAGAGATGGTTCTTAGAGACATGGTTTAGTATGGTTTTTATCAGAGTTAGGTTGATGGTTGGACTAGATGGTCTTAAGGGTCCCTTCCAACCTAGACAATTCTGACAACATTGTCAGTCTTGGGTATTTAATATAGCAGGTAATCCTAAGGGTCTTCAAACATGCAAGTTTGGGAACTTAACCTTAGCTATCTACCAGTATTCTAGGATATTAACAGTATTTTTGAGGATCCAGATCCTTGAAAATAAGGACCTATTACGATAGCTAGGTACTTTACTGTCACCTAAATTTTTTGATCCTCTGTGGATCAAAACATTTTCTTCAGTGCTTCTAAACTTAGAAATTCTGTGATCAAGAAAGCTGACCCTACCAAACTGATTGATGAAGGACATGGCAGATAACTAACAAAAGCTACTTTATAGATTGCACTGAAGTAATAAAAGAGTAATTGAATAAGGTGAAAAATGCTATCACTATTGTAGAATATAATATGAACGAGCTGAATGAAAATAGGAATTGTTTTTTTAATGAGTTCTTGTCTGAGTAGGGGAAGGGAAAAAGAATTATCTTCCTTGAAAAAGAAAGACTTTTAGTGGACTGATAACTAACTGCCATTATCAATGTTAAAATTTCAGAAATAAGTTAGCTAGGTAACTGTTTTGATGTAATTTACTTCTTTTATGACTTCTGGTTCACAAATCAGAAGAAGTAAATGCACTAGAAGTCAATATAAATAAGAAAATTAAAACAATTGTATTTGCAATTCTGTTCAATGTGTTTTATTATGTCTTACTTTTCTCCTTTGCATATTGTTTAGAATCAGCATACAGAATTCAATTATGATCACATATTTAACACAAAAGAAGGACCTATAAAATATGTTGAATAAAATAGCAACTAAAATATTTTTTATTTGTAAAAAACATTATCTCAAATGTCTGTTAATATTATATAACACAGCAAATAATTCTAAATATTGTTATATGCTATTTGTACTAATAATATCTAAATAATAGAGTGTCTGAGAACCAAGCAAATTTTTTTTTTTTCACTGTGTAGGTGGAATAAAATTTTGTTACTGCTGTGAGTAACTTATAAACAAAATAGATGAGACAAAATTAGAGAGGCAAATCAGACAAAACCAGAAAACATAGACAATAAAGACAACAAGACAATAAAATATTATTTTTCTGGATCTTTTGTCTTTTAGGCCTGATTAGGAAGACAAAAACTAAATAGCAGAAAGAAACATAAGAAAAAAAAAAAGAAAAAAAAAAGGTTGAGTTAGTGACATCAAATGGGAAACAATGATAGGAAGGGAAGAAAATTGCTCACAAAGAAGAAAGAACTAAAGCCTAAAGAAGTTTTAAAGAATATAGTAAAAGAACAGATTATATAGTAATGAAACAAGAATGGCATCTTCTGCAGTTTCAGAAATTATTAACGGAATACCTCACCTTAATAACGGTTGCATTTACTGATCTGCTAACACTGCCAGTTTTTGAATTGGCATTTATCTTCAGACTGAGATATATAAATTTAATTTTACAACAAAAGTGCACACATATCTGTTATTCAGTTGTTTAATCACTGATTTCTGCTGCCATTCCACATGTCCAAGGTTATCTGAGACTTCAAAATGTGACAGATACATTGCAGACTTTATAGGTCAAGATTTTGGTTATTCATAAATTCCTATGTCCTTTTTCATGTTGTTGTAGAATCATAGAATAGTTTGAACTGGAAGGGACATTTAAAGATCATCAAGTCCAAACCTATTGCCATGATGAGGAACATCTTTCACTAAATTAGGTTGCTCAAAGCCCTATCCAACCTGACACTGAACACATATTTCCAATGATGGAGCATCCACAACTTCTTGGGGCAACCTTTTCCAGTATCTCACCATCCTCATTGTAAAAAATGTTTTCTTTATGCCCAATCTAAATCTACCCTCTTTCAGGTTAAAATGATCACCTGTCACTACAGACGTTTGTAAAAATTTTCTCTCCATGTTTCTTATAAGCCCCCTTTATATATTGAAAGGCTGCAACAAGGTCTCTCCAGAGCCTTCTCTTCTCCAGACTGAACAACCCCATGTATTTCTTGTGCTGAGGGCTCCAGAGCAGGGTGCAGTACTCCAGGTAAGGTCTCACCAGAGGAGAATAGAAGGGGAGAATCACCTTCCTTGACATGCTGGCCACACTACTTTTTATGCAGCCCAGGATATGAATGGCTTTCTGGGCCATGCACACACATTGTTGTCTCATGTCCAACTTGTCAGCCACAAATATCTTTCAGTCATTTTCCTCAGGGCTGCTCCGAATCCATTCATCCTTTACTCTCTGTTGATACTGGGGATTACCTGAACTGAGGTGCAGAGCTCTGCACTTGTTCTCATTGAACTTCATAAAGTTCACATGGTCCCACTCCTCAAGGATGTCAAGGACTTTCTGGGTGGCATCTCTTCCTTCAAGTGAGCCAGCTCTACCAATCAGCTTGGTGTCATCTGCACACTGAAGTCATGCTCAATCTCACTATGTCATTCCACTAAACAGGCTGAATTCATAGAAATCCAATATTTCGTCTATGCCTCTATTGCCTGGATATAATACCTTTAGTTTAGATGTCTTAGTTTTGCTATAGTTTTTTGCAAGTAATGAAGAGTTGAATTGGATGGAAACTGTTGGGATTTGTTGTGTTTTTTTTAAGTTGCTAAGGACGAAAAGTTGTCAGTGATGTGAAGGAACAGTGAAATATCTTTAACCATTATTTAATCAAAATGTATTGTAATCTATCCAAAGTTTTTTATTCTTTAAAGTTCAGCAAAATTTTAATGGTAAATTCTGAATTAAGTATCCACTATCTTCATATGAGTTATTTAGTCTTAGATTTTCTGAGCCTATTCAATTTAAACTTTTTAAAATGCTTTACATTATATTGTAGTAACTAACTGAGCTGATCCACAGACAACAGGTCATTTTGATTGTTGTTTGGTTTTTTAATTATTTTTGTTTTAATGCCAGCCTCCATTAACCTGCTGACTTGCTATTGTGAATTTAATTTTGCGATTAGCAGCATAAGGTATATCTTCCTAGCCATTCACATAAATTTCATGATGAGTCTTACATATTTTAATTTATATTATCAGTAAAACTGCTTAATTCAAAAAGTAAGGAACTTCTAAAAGTGAGATTTAAGAGTGGAAAAAACCAACAAAAAAAGTGAGCCCAAATCAACCTTAAAGCACTTAGCTTCTCATTTATGAAGACAAGCTGAAAACACAGCACCTATCTTTAACAATAGATGTGTTAATTACTAACATGTAATTAGACTGGTTGTACTATACTGTAATTAGTGTAATGATCTGCACTACTGAACTAGCCAAACTCCTTCTACATCCTCTAAAATCTGTCACTTACATTGATTTCCTAAAAGTTTACATGGAATACAGGCAAATACAATTTTAATAACTCAAAACACTGTTTCATACTTTTTTACTGAGTAGTATTGCAAATGAAGACTAATCAATACCTGATAGAAATATAGAATTTATGGTGCCATACACAGAAATTAAGCTGAGGACGAGTATGCTTTTTAAGTCTGCTGCCACTGAGATTAACAGGTTTTCTTGGTGATGACCAGAAGAGAAATGTATACAAATATTGCAGAAAAACAATGAACTGTGATATATTTCAAAAGCTTTTTGCTGCAGAATATATATGTGGTGATGTATCCACAAGCTTTACTCCACTTGTAGTTTAATACCAAGCATATTAATATCAAACATTGCAGTCTCATATAAATCATTACTCTTGAAATCTGAAAGTGTTTTGCATATATTTAAAAGCTTAGACATTTCAAATAATTTTTATAAAGAGGTCTGGTTTTGTTTTGATTTTTTTTCTCCTGTGGAGTCAACAACGCTAACAGAATGCACGCAACTTTTAGAATCATAGAATCATTTAAACTGAAAAAGTCCAACCATAAACCTAACATTGCCTATTCCACCACTAAACCATGTACCTAAGCACTGTATCTACCCATCTTTTAAACACATCCAGGGATGGTGACTCAACCACTTCCCTGGGAAGCATGCTTCAATGTTTCACAAGCATTTCAGTGAAGAAATTTTTTCCAATATCCAGTCTAAACCTCCCCTGGTGCAACTTGAAGATGTTTCACCTCATCCTATCACCTGTTACTTAGAAAACAAGACTGACCCCCACCTTTCTGCAACCTCCTTTCAGGCACATAATCTGTCGGCAATTGACCAAGAGGTCCTTTTCTGCCATGCAGCTCTCCAGCCACTCTTCCCCAAGACTGTAATATTGCACGGGGTTCTTGTGACCCAAGTGCAGAACTCAGCACTTATCCTTGTTGAACGTCATACAATTGGCCTTGTCCCATCAATCCAGACTGCCCCACCCAACTTGGAGTCACCTGCAAACTTACTGGGGGTGTACTCGATCCCCTCATCCAAATCATAGAAAACCATATTAAACAGAACAGGCCCCAGTACTGAGTGCTGCAGAATGTCACTTGTGACTGGCCGCTTCCTGGATTTATCTCTATTCACCACAACTCTTTGGGCCCAGACATCCAGCTGGATTTTTTTTTTTTTCCCAGAGAAGAATATGCCTGTCAAAGCCATGAGCAGGCAGCTCGTCCAGGAAAATGCTGTTGGAAATGGTATGAATGTCTTTACTAGAGTATAGGTAAACAACATACTTCCCTCCTCCACTAAGCAAGTTATCTTCTCATAGAAGGGGATCAGGTTAGTCAAGCAGGACCTTCCTTTTCACAAACCTGACTGGACCTGATCGCCATGTCTTGCTGCATGTGTCCAATACATGCTGTGCAATGGCACTCAAGATTATCTGCTTCATAAGACTGATGGGCCTGTAGGTGCCTGGATATTCCTTCTAGCCCTTCTTGTAGGTGGGCATCACAATGGCTAGACAGCAGTCAACTAGGATCTCCTCTAGCTAGGAATGATGATATATGATTGAAAGTAGCCTGGTGAGCAATTCCACCAGCCAATTTGGATGATGCAAGGCATCCAAGACAAGCCTAGCGTGAAACACAAGACTGTGAAACACTGGCATTTTTATGGAGTGGCAACTCAGGGCCAGACAGGATACTCCAAAGTATCTTATCTGTTACTATATATGTAGAACTCTGAATTTCTCTCCTAGAGTGTTTACCTGTGGTTTAGAGGCAGTAGGTTTCTTGTTTCATTTGAACAGTGAGAGTCAAAGGTGACTCAAAAAAATTATGGGTACATTATATTTCTACTTCTCATCTTGTAGGCCTTTGACAGCAGGTAGCTGTAAACAGGTATAAATGAGTTTTTAATGCTCCAGTTGGCAACACCTGACCCTTCAGATGGTTGCATAATATGCTGTCAAATAATCTTTATAAGTCTATAATTTGAAAGAGAGGTTTGCCGTGGCCTGATAGCAACTTGTGATTTATGAATTTCTCTCAATGGGATTTACAAAGAAATTGAATGTCATTAAGAAGCAGCTGTTTTTACCAGGTCTGACCTAGGTCAGAGTGGCTTCAGTGTGTTAATGATTATGTTTGCCTGTCTCAAGTAAATTGCTTGTGAATGACTTTACAAGGCAAAATTGCTTTAAAATAGACACTGGTGATAGCATGCTGCAAGTTGTTAGCTGATGGCAAAACCATACAAGGTGTTAAATATAATTCCTGAATGAAAAGAGAAAAACAAATAAAAAAGATAAAGCTATGCAACACTGACATTTTTCTTTTTTATACTAATGTTAAAGGGAAAATAGAGACTATCAATAGTCATGAGACTACCTTTGAGCGTTAGACTACCTTATAGTGCAATGTGTAAGTAGAGAAATTAAGATATGATAATCATTTCATCTGATGCAGTAGTCAAAAGATATATGATTAAGATATTTTTCTGCATGTCAAAACATTTTCTTTCAGACAAGGATTTTATTTTTTCCAATATGTAACTTCTATCAGACATCAATTTTAATGATAAAAATTCTAGATTTATTAAAACAAATGTGATTATTTTGGTTTTACATGAATAATTCTTTAAAATCCAGAACTGTGTCTTCATTTTTTTAAAGAAATACAATATATATGAATGTGTATGTGCATGTATAGCATGTGTAGTTAGGTATATTTCATAACTGCACATTTCACACAGTTGGGTTTGATTTTAAAAACAGCTAAATCATTTATTGGGCAGCAAATAGATGTACTAAAATCTACTGTACAAAAAAATCACCATAAAACAATACAAGGTGGTTTGGAACATGATTGTTGAATGTGACATTTATTGTAAAGGAACATTTGCAAATATGTTTTTAGTTGATGTTATTCTCCACATTTGCCAGTATTAAAGGTCATTGAACAAAAATTCAACACCATGAGCATCCAGTTTATCTGTTTTCACCTGAGCTTTAGTTCTTTCTATTCTTTCATAATGATGTATAAAATCCTTCTCAATATTTCCTTTGTATATCACCAGAGAGAAATGATATACAGTTTGTAGAAATCTGTAGAAATTATAGTCTTCTAACCCCTTAGCCACCACTGGGCTTATTAGAGGGAAGTTGAAATCACCAGGGATCCCAGTACAGACAATGCTGGCCTTTTATGATACTGCCACACACTTGGTGGACAAGGGCAGAGAAACAGATGTCGTCTACCTGGACTTGTGCAAAGCTTTTGACACCGTCTTTACAGGGAGGGTGGTAAGGCACTGGAACATGTTTCCCAGGGAAGTCGCGGAAGCCCCATCCCTGGAGGTGTTCAAGGCCAGGCTGTATGGGGCTTTGAGCAACGTGGTCTATTGGGAGGTGTCCCTGCCCATGGCAGGGGGGTTGAAACTTGTCCCCTTAAGGCCCCTTCTAATCCAAACCATTCTGTGATTCTATGATTCTTTGACTTCCATGGAGACGTACCATTCCACAGCACTATAATTTCTTCATTTAATTCTGAATTCTTGAACTTACATGCACTTGTCCACTGAATGCCTCCTTGATTAAAGACTTTGAAATCATAAAATGCCCACATGATATTATGAAAATGCCGTATTTAGATACTACGTATCTGGCCTAAGCCTGGAGTTTCTCCTCATTAAAGAGGATTGGGTTAGAGATCATTTAGGAAAAATTAACACCCACAAATCCATAGGCCCTGATGGGATCCACCCACGAGTGCTACGGAGATTTGCAGATCTTATTGCAAAACTGCTCTCCATTATCTTTGAAAGGTCATGAAGAACAAGAAGGTGCCTAAGGACTGGAGGAGAGACAGTGTCACTCTGGTCTCACCCAAAAAGGGTGAGAAGGAGGACCCAGGAAACTAGCCCAGTCAGACTCACCTCCATCCCTGTAAAAGTGATGGAAAAGCTCATTCTGGGTGTCTTCTCTAAGCATGTGGAGAAAAAGAATGTTTTCAGGAGTGGTCAACATGGATTCATCAAGGGGAAATAATGCTTGACCAATCTGATAGCCTTCTATGATAGTTTAACTGGCAGGGTGGTTAAAGGGACAGCAGTGGATGTTGCCTAGTGTGATTTCAGCAAGGCTTTCGACACCGTCTCCCATAACATCCTCATAGGTAAGCTTAGGAAGCGTGGGTTAGAAGAGTGGACAGTGAGGTGTATTGAGAATTGTCTGAGTGGCAGAGCTCAGAGGGCTGTCTGGTGGCTCAGACTCAAGTTGGGTCCCTGTAACTAGCAATGTTCCTCAGGAATCAGTACTGGGTCCAGTCCTGTTCAACATATTCATCAGTGACCTCGATGAGGCGTCAGAGTATACCCTCAGAAAGTTTGCTGATAACCAAAACCGGGAGGAGTGGCTACCACACCAGAAGGCTGTAATTCAGGTAGATCTAGAAAGGCTAGAGAGCTGGATAGAGAGGAACCTAATGAAGTTCAACAATGGAAAGTGTAGGGTCCTGCACGTGGGAAGGAATAACCCCATGCAGCTATACAGTCTAGGGGTTGAACTACTGGAAAGCAACTCTGTGGAAAATGATCTGGGAATCCTGGTGGACAATAAGTTGACCATGAGGCAGCAAAGTGCCCTTGTGGCCAAGAAGGCAAATGGTCTCCTGGGATGTATTAAAAAGAGTGTGTCCAGCAGATCAAGAGAGGTCATCCTCCCCCTCTACTCTGCTTCAGCGAGGCCACATCTGGAGTACTGTGTCCAGTTCTGGGCTCCCCAGTTCACCTGGAGAGAGTCCAGCAGAGGGCTACAAAGATGATCAAGGGACTGGAGAACCTCTGTTATGAGGAAAGGTTGAGAGACATGGGTCTGTTTAGCCTGGAGAAGAGAAGACTGAGAGGGTACCTCATCAATGCTTATAAATATCTGAGGGATGGATGTCAAGAGAATGGGGACAGACTCTTTTCAGTGGTGCCTGGTAACAGGACAAAGGGCATCGGGCACCAGCTGGAATACAGGAAGTTCCATCCTAATATGAAGGGTGCCAGAGCACTGGAACAGGCTGCCCAGAGAGGTGATGGATTGTGCTTCTCTGGAGACATTCAAAACCTGCTTGGATATGTTCCTGTGCACCCTGCTCTAGGTGAACTTGTTTTGGCAGTGGAGTTGGACTAAATGGTATCCAAAGATTTCTTCCAACCCCTGCCATTCTATGATTCTGCGATTCAATTTAAACTGCAGATTTTCCACTTTTTACTCTTTAAGCCAGAATCTAAATTAAACTAAAACAAAGCTGTTGCTTTAATTTAATCTATTCTATTATCTAATCAGAATAAATACAGCTTTATGTTGCATAGCCACTAACAAACTCTTTGCCAGGACACTATGGAACTCTCTGATATCTATAATGGGCCAGACTCTTGTTTGTCTGCTGTGATTAACATGCTTTCCACCAATTCCTGCTGAAAGCTTATGCCACAAACAGAATGAAATGTTACTCATCCCAAATACTCGGCTTACGATTCAACTTAATTTATTTTATTTCCATGTCAGCAAACTTTAGCAGGTTGTAATAACTAAAAAAATAGTTTTCTTCAACTCTTGCCAAATGAAAGTAGCTCTAAATTGTATTAATGTTACATATTGCTACAATTGCTGTTAAGTCAACAGGTGGGCAAAGATTCATGGGTCTAAACCAAAAACTCTTCAAAAATCAATTGAAGCGTTTTCATCAGGCCTCCAAATGGTTTTGGTTGAGACAAAAGATTTAAAGCAAATTCCTGTTCAACTAAACATTGCTGTCTAAACCTCTTAGTATTACTTTTATAAAATTTTAATAATATATATAATAATAAAATATATAATAAAATATTTTAATAAAATATTTTTAAACAGAAATTCTTTCCTTAGCTTACCTTTCACTTAACTACAGTTATACAAGATTATGCCCTCTCTCTCTTCTGAGTTATGTGGCCCTCTGTTTACTAGTATTTTAATTTCTGAATAGCACTCAAAATAATACTTTCACAGACCTGATTTGATAATTGCGTTCCTCCTTACATGTGACATTGATTCAAAAGGAAAGGCGTGCAGTGAAATCCAGAGCAAACTCAGGTGCTTATCACCAACAAAGTGATTGCATTTGTCTCCCTTTCCAACAGCTGGTAGAAGGCAGTGCTTCATATTCACTGCTTGACCCCCTTCTTTGTGAGAGGTCCTCCTTTATTCTGCAGTAACAGTGATTTCTAGACAAAGGGTTGTTTTGTGTGTGTGTGTGATTTCAATAGCATTTATTCTGACATCAGGGAATAAGAAAAGGCTTTATATTATTTTGTTAGGTTTTTTTTTTTTTCTGTCTTTTCCTCCTATTTCTTTGCAGCAAGAGCAAAAAAGAAAGAAAGCTGGTCATTTTATATGCTATGATTCTTTTCTACCTTTGCTTCCGTAGGAGTTCAGAACAGAGTTTAAGAGCTAAGTGACAGACACTTAGTTTTCAAAATGGCAGATAATTAAATGTATGCAATAGGTTACAAAGATATGGTACAAAGAGAACGTAAAAGGATATTCTTCTTTGTCTCTATTTCTGTATTTTTCTAAAGAACATTCTTGACCTATCAAGCATCATTTATCTCACAAGGAGATCATGCATTGTTAGCCTAATATCACTAATGCACTTTGATAGTATTTTTCTTTTATTGTTCAAAACTGTAGTTCTTCCAGTGATTTGATCTAAAATAATGAATTACTGAAGAGATTATTTTTTGAGCAATTGCATTTCCGTGTTTGTTTCCATGTTATTTTTCATAATACTGAAAAACAATATTTCATTTTCTGAGTATGTCCTAAACTCCAGGGAAAAAAGTACTATACTGTAGCAGAAGGCAAATTTGCACATATAAATTTTGTCACTATACTTAATAGGAGTATTTTCAAAAGTATTTTCAAAACTTGGCCTTTACTGTCAAAGAATTTTTGCCATGAAATGCAGAAAGACCCCCTTGAAACAAACCTCCTTGCAGGTAAGTGCAGAACCCTCCATGCAGTGCATCAGTTGCTACTTGCCAAGGCAATCACTGGTCCATCCATCTCTTATTCTCAGGTCTGCTCTGGAGCGACAGCATCAGAAAGTCTTGTCCAGAATTTAATAATCACACTCTTATCTTGTCTCTGTGTCTTTTTCTATTGATATTTTATTGTGAATTGTTAGAAATGTAAGGAAATTCTCTATTGGTGAATTCATAGTCCAAATAATTTATGCAAATCCACTCCCTCATTTTTTCTTGTCATTTGTCTGTCTTCAAAGAGTACTTTCAAAATACCTCCAGCCTAGTGTGTTTATTTTTTGTCTGGGTTTTTTAATCTTTGTTTTCAGGCAGAGTGTAAAATAATGTGTTGAAATAATAGGTGGTTTTATTAGTTGTAAATTCTTATACTCTACCCTTCACATATCATCAAAAAAGCCCATGTGCAATACTCAGTAGCTATGGATAAAATAATTTCACCTATCTATTTTTGTATACCAAGGAGAATGACGTGCAATTTGATTACATGACAGTGGATATCATTCTATGTTGCTGAAATTTTCCTAAAGAGGCATTCAGCTATTAGATCATGCAGATAATAATAGTATATTTGTTAAAAATGGGATTATGGTTGTGACATGTGTCCAACAGGTAGTCTTTCTGTTATTTTATCTATTTCTGCTATTTATCTAAAGTAGATATTATTTTTTTCTTCTCAGGGATTTCATTGCCAAAATTAATCTAAGGGATAGTTTTTACAAAAACAATATTTCAAGGTAATTAAATCACTTTATATCAGTTTAATTTGCAAGAGAAAATGTGCTCGTAAGGATGACTAATAGATAGTCTTCTGTTTAATTAAATTGAAATTTGAACAAACTATATATTATTAAGAAAGAGACTGAGAACATATTCATTGTTTTGTGAGTGCTTTGCTTTGAACAAAAATAATGAACTAAATTCAATGAAATGAGTGGCACATGAAATATTAGCATATGTGTGTATGCAAAATCATCTTCTTAGACGCTGTGCAAATCTAAACATTTTATAGTTCAAATTTTTAATTCACCAAAAGTTGATTATGTTCATTGAGAATCATCTTCTAATAGTCCAGACCTTAGGAGGTTTAGATGTATAAGGTATACAATATTTCACCTAAATATTTTACTTCTGAAAGGAATGCAATGGTTTCTTAAGACAAATAAAAATAAATAAATAAAAAAAAAATCAGCGTTCAGATATTCAGAATATTGAACAGATCTTAATAAATAACAGGAATAACAAAATATTATTACTCTTTCTCAGTCTGTCTTATTATTTCTAAATCTTTTTATTTATTTATGTATCATGAGAATTCAGTATCACACAGTATTGCTGAATCTAAATTGCTGAAGGCAAGTTATTTGACAGCTCACTGTTGCTGTAGCATAACTGCACACAATTAAGATGTACAAAGTGGTTTTAGGTGGGTTTGTTTGTTTGTTTTTTGTTGGCTTTTAAATTAACTGTGCAGAATTTACTCTTTTGCAGAGTCATGGACAATTAAGAGAAACCTTCTAAGAACTTTCATTTTAGAGACACAAAACTGTCAAGAAAAAGTGTACTCAATATCATTTTGATCAAAAAGCAGCTTTCTGTGTCATGAGCCAACTTCTCCATCTGCTTGTACCTTGAATTAATTCAAAATCCTTTGTTTATGAAAGCGCAAGCTGTTGCTATTGGAAGAGTGGCATTGTCTCATATTAATCATTACAAATTCACTGAAGATTCATGCAGGAGAAAAAGGTTGGCTGTATTGGCAAAATTTCTTCATCATTATCATCATATTTTATAAATTAAAACAGATCTTGATAAGCTGCAAATGTAGACTAAATGATACAGGATGATATAAAGGATGCATATAAGAATTTGCTTCTCATGGGAATACACTAGGTAAAATTTGTAAAGGCACTGGTGGTGAAGCAACAGATTTCTTCTTCCTTCAGTTACCACTGTGTCCATAATATATTGAAAATTTACAGTGTTATTTAAATATAATTTGATGAATGCCATACAAACAGGAATTACTTCTTGTATCTATGTCAAAATCAGATTTGGATTTTCAGAGCTATGATGTTGCTCTAATGATATCTGTGATACAACATACAGTCTTTAATTGTTTTTACTATCAAGTTCCTTTTGGTTATGTCAATTTAATCTCAATGTCTCTTCCTATAGATTTTAACACCTTACAGCCACTTCCCTGTACCCAGACTTTTACTCAAAATGCCTTTAGTTTCACAGCTTTCATGAAGGTTGCAAAATTGATTATTTCGAAGTAAGAAGGAAGATCTACTGAATACAGTGATGGAATTTCAGAAGGGTTGAAGACATTTTCTTTTCTTTATTTCTTAGCTTCAGAAATCTTGAGGGGTCTTTTAAAGATTTAAGATTAGGCTGTGTAACATTTTTCATGTACACACAGTCTATCTGCATATTTGTCATAATTTTTATTTACTACATCCTACTTCTCTGACAGTCCTTGCAGCTGTCTTCACCCTCTTTACCTTATGATCCATTCTCAACCAATTAAGGCTCAGAGAGTCATGAAAAACAGGAGATAGAGATGCTTTATGAATAATATTCATATATCACTTAATAACAACTTGATTTTTCTAAGGACCTGCTGCATTTAGACCCAGCAAGCATTTAATCGTTTCAGCAGCTCCTGATGTCAGTACTCTGTAATACAAAACTGGAGCTATTACCCTTAAGAAATATCTTATAAAAAGTACTAGTAGTAAATTACAGCAAAAGAAGGTCCTGGCAAGACTCTAAAATAAGGAGCTTCAGTTCTGACAACATTATTCTTACAAAGACCAGAGAGGGAATAGATTAAGAGACAATAGCAACATCACTCAGTTCTGGAAGGGACTCTAGTTTAAACAGTTGCCTGCCCTTAACTGAAAGTGAAAAAATCAGAGAGTGCATCCAAGTGAGTTCTAGTTGACTAAAAGTCTAGGATGAATATCCAGCCCTCCTGAACCATCAGAGAACAAAGGTGGTTGCTCCAGACTGTCTCCTTTTATCGACAAGTGAGTATTTCATCCTATTTACCAATCTGCCTTAAGGAGGAATCATTTGCCTTGGGAAGATTCCTTCCCCTAGTTTACACATGGAGCTTAGTTCATTAAACACTTAACACCCAAAGTTTGGGAAAATCAAGCAACTGTAAACCAGGAATCAGGACAAAATGGTTCCTTGTTTTCCAGTTCCCTTTTTTGTCCCCTTTCCATGACTTTTTTTTTTTTTTAATTAGAAAAAAATATTTTGAGGGCATTTACATATCAAAAATCAAGATAATATAGTAATATTACATTGAATTTATATATATTTCTCTCAACATATACTTGTTGAAATATATGATTGTCACTTTTATGCCTTGGAATTAAAGACTCTTTATAAAAATTTAAATTCATATCATTATACAGAAAATGTTTACACATTTCACTATATCTGAAAACCATAAAAAAAGTAAAAAGTAGCTGTAAAAGAAATGAATTCAGGATCCTGAAGCTGATGAATTATATAAATCTACTGTATATGCAAACTTCATGTTCTTCCAAAGCCATGACTAATAACTTGTTTGTTTGATTCTCAGTGTCCCTATGTAAATCCATAATTACAAATGTTCTCTCCCCTGGCAGATTCTAAAAAAAGCCCATATTCTGCACCTGTACCACTTTGCATCTTTAAAATCTTTTTTAAAATTAACTTTGTTTCTGATTAAAGAATTTGACTTTCCACTGATTCTCATGAACACTTAATTGTAATCTAACAGCTCCTCTCATATTTTTATTGGTGCTGAAGTCTTTGCATCTATGGAGATGCCTATAATTACTTTGGTGCCACCAAAGCTGCTTAAAAAACCAACAATTTGTGTTTTCTTTCATTGTGTGAAAAGTACAATCTGAAATAAAGTTTTAAAAGTGGGAAACTGGAAATATAATGCCTTTGAGTGTTTGTATTTGGCCCAATATAGAGCTAAAATTAGAAATGAAAAAAGACATTTTGTGGCTTCAGCTAGTTCTTTTTTCCAAATATAAAATAAATCTCCTAGAGGAAAAGACAAACATCACTTTCTAAGCATTTGAGAAGGAAAAAAAAATAAAAGAACAGAGCAAAGAGGGACATCAATGCTTTATAAGTAAACCTGGCAGTTTTTGTCGCAGTGAAAACATGAATAACAGAGACATATATTATGACATATAAAAAGGTCAGGCTTGATAATCTAATTGCCTTCAGGCCTCTAGCTCTGTGAGTGCAGGAAAACAATGTGCTTGATTTATACAGCCAAATGTAGCTTTCCATGCTAGAAATGCATATGAGTATAAGCCAGATATTTTATACATCTGTAGTTAATTCAGAGAAATGGGAGTCTTCTTGAACTAAGGTAGACTTATAAGTCAGACAATGTGTTCCCAACTCTTTGAACTACTCACGTGATTTTTAACTCTGTAAATGACAAGTCTGACTTGTTCTTAAAAATATGGGATGAGACTATAAAGTACAGCATCTGGTTCAGATGCTAGGCCTTGGAGGAGTGATGAAGAGGCTGCAGTTCCATGAAGTATTCAGCTGATTGGGTGGCTTGATGCTTCCAAAATAAAAAATGGAATCCCTGTTTTTCTTACCACATTTCTAGATTTTACTTCTTTCCATTTTTTTTTTTTCATGGAGATCTGTGTTCTCCATTATGCTACTTCATTGCATGAGGAAAATGCAGATAACTAACCCATGAAAACCATCTTTCTGGTTTTTTTGGCCACATCAGTTTTCTGCAAGTATTACAATTAAACCAGGTCACAGTGGTGTCTCATTAAAGCCAGGAACTCCAAGGACACACTGGGATTATAAATCCAAGATTAAGGAAGAAAAAGATGCTTGAGGATAAAAAGGCTTTGCAGAGGAATCTGGACAGGCTGGATCAATGGGCCAAGCCCCATGCAGTACTGCAGGTTGGGGAAGAGTGGCTGGAGAACTGCCTGGCAGAAAAGGACCTGGGGTATTGGTCAACTGTTGGCTAAACATGAGCCAGCCGTGTGCCCGGTGGCCAAGAAGTCCAACAGCATTCTGGTCTATATCAGGAACAGCATGGTGAGTAGAACTCAGAAAGCAATCATCCCCCTGTACTTTGAACTGATGTGGATCCACCTTGAGTACTGTGTCCAGTTTTGGGCCCCTTACGACAAAAAAGACACAGAGGTGCTGGAGTGGATCCAGAGAAGGGCAAAGAAGATGATGAGGAATCTGGAGAATAAGTCTTATGAGGAGAGGCTGAGGGAGCTGAAATTGTTCAGCCTGGAGAAATGACAGCTCTCTTTACAACTCTGAAAGGAGTCTATAGAGAGGCAGGGGTTGATCTCTTCCGCTAAGTCATAGTTGATAGGACAAGAGGAAATGGCCTCAAGTTGCACCAGGGGAGATTCAGATTGGAAATAAGGAAAAAGTTTTACATTGAAAGGGTTATTAAACATTGGAATGGGCTGCCCAGGGAAGTGTTTGAGGCATCATCCCTGGAGGTATTTAAAAGAGAGGTAGACATAGTGTTTAGAAACATGGTTTAGTGATGGGTTTTTATCAGAGTTAGGTTGATGGTTGGACTAGATGGTCTTAAGGGTCCCTTCCAACCTAGACAATTCTATGATTCTGTGAAGGAAAGAGTGAAACTTTTCTCTTTGGGCAGTGTCAAGCTCTGTAAAGCAACTTCATCATGTGAATAGATATCAAAATAATCTAAAGAAACTCCATTTTGTGAAACTATAGATGAAAGACTACAGGTGCTATAGAAGAACCTAAGCAATATTAGCAAGTATTTTTTTATGCACTACATCACCATAGTCACCAGCGTAATGGGAGAAATGACATGCAGATTTTTGACATATTTGAGCGCAAAGTCCTATAGAGACCAGGATTTAAATTTTACAACAGTCTCATGAGCCCAATAAGAATATTTAAGACTTTGAAAAAGCTATCCTTTGACATAGATTTGAATCTCTAGTAGTCACTTTGAATTTAATTTTGGATTTACATTTCTGCCTACTTTTTAGGTGTCCAGATGATTTTGCATGTGTTCTTTAAGTATAAAATTATGAATTTCAAAACAAACTCTTCTTGAAGTGTGAATAAAGATATGGTCCTTATGAAAGGGGTGGTGTTGTAATTTTTCTGTCAGAATATGCCTTTATGATTAATCATGAATTCTCCACTTATTTTGTGCCAACACAAATAGCTTGAGCTTTTACAAGTCATATTTTTCCTCACCAAAAATTCTGTAATTTGATAAGATTGTAATAGGAAATCCATAATTGTTTTAGCTGGATGCAAATATATATAAACCATCATTTAGATCTTAAATTAGCATGTGAATAGGCTGGTAAATGTTGCAGGCATCAGAAAAACCTGTGTAACATACTTTGAATTCCATTCCACACTTCTTGTCAGCTAAGTTGAAGGAACTTGGAAAGGTGACTTTAAATTTTTGTTTTATCTTAATTTAGCAGGGACATTTTTCCTCTGGAAAGTTTACAGTATTTGCATTATAACAAAACCACCCCTGCTTTACTAGCAAGAGATTTGCCAGTGTGTATTCTATATAAACACCTCTATGCACCTTATATACATAATTTTAACAAATTAAATTATGTTGCTCTAAATATTTGTATTCATTTAATATTTTACAGGTACTCCTCATCTATTATTAATCCTGTGAGGCTAGACTTGACCCTTGCAACTTAAGCTGTATAAGAAGCAACGTGTAACTATTTTTCCCCAGGACAGAAGGAACGTAAAACTTAATCTTTAATATGGTGTTAGTGTGGAGTTGGTGGAGACAGTTGGTTTTCTCCATATTCCTTAAATAGGGTAGATTTTGTTTTGTTTTGAAATTCCACCCTTTATTCTTTTTACCTTTGTTGGTAGGTGATGGTTTAGTGACACTTTTTGTCAGTGTTGACGTACGGACTAGATAAGATTACAAGTTTCGCCTTCCTGAAAGATTCAGAAAAGCACTTGATATTCTGTGGTCTTTTGTTAGATTGTTTGGTTCAGTTGTTTTTTTTCCCCATGATTATGATAAGACTTAAACCACTTAGATTTTATGTCATTACTGACAATGTAAACGGATAGCTCAAAGAACTTTCTATGCAAAAATTTTTCAGATGCTGACTGTGATGTATGAAAATAATCTTAGATATAGAATTTAATTATGATATTTTGAAAGCAAGAAAAATATGGGTTTGATGGCATCATTTGATCTTGTAATGTTGTTGTATAATTTTCTTCCAAGTAACTGCTTATGATCTACCTGCTAATTATAACTCCATTTTACCATATGCTATGTAAATGTATGATAAATATTTACATGAGGGTGGTTTTAGAGATATTGATGTAAACATGTATACGTAATGACATAGCAATTTTAAATCCTAGTATAACCATTTGTTCATATTTCCCTTTGCTCACGATGCCAATACCCTTGTTCAAGATGCAGAGTTCCTTGCCGTATACACAACTGTAATACATTATTGTGTATATCAACACATAGATCATGTGCCTTTATATAGAATATGTGCAATATGTGTGATTTCTATACATATATATTAAGACTAAATTTTAGCTGTGTTTTATATCAGAATATTGAGTTTAAACATTTTTGTCATGAAATAATTGAGTGCACCCTCAGCAAGTTT
Source organism: Scolopax mira (assembly GCA_004320125.1). Lineage (NCBI taxonomy): Eukaryota > Metazoa > Chordata > Aves > Charadriiformes > Scolopacidae > Scolopax > Scolopax mira. The sequence goes on from BJBW01010147.1 coordinate 18,522, forward strand.
GCAGACAACACCAGGCTGAGTGGTGTGGTTGACATGCCCGGGGGACAGGATGCCATCCAGATGGACCTGGACAAGCTCAAAAAGTGGGCCCATGTGAAACTCATGAAGTTCAGCAAGGCCACGTGCAAGTTCTGTGCCTGGGTTGGAACAATACAGGCTTGGGGGTGAAGGGATTAATAACAGCCAAGAAAGACTAAAAGGTTAATGATAGATTAAAAGCTGGACATGAGCCAACAATCTGCACTCACATTCCAGATGGCCAGATGTATCCTGGGCTGCATCAAAAGAAACGTGGTCAGCAGTTCGAGGGAGGTGATTTTGCCCCTCTACTCCTCTTGATGAAGCAAGACTTGACCTGGGGTACTGCAACTGGCTCTGGAGTTCTTAGCACAAGAAAGCAATGGATCTCTTGGAGCAGGCCCTAAAGAGGGCCACAAAAATGATCAGAGGGCTGGAGCACCTCTTCCATGAGGACAGGCTAAGAGAGCTGGGTTTATTCAACCTGGAGAACAGAAGGCTCTGGACATATCTATTGTGGCCTTTTAGTACTTAAAGGCAGCTTGTAAGAAAGATGGGGACAAACTTTTTAGCAGATCCTGTTGTTAAAGGACAAGGGATAATGGTTTTAAACTAAAAGAGAGTAGATACAGACTAGCTCTAAGGAAGAAAGTATTTATCATGAGGGTGTTGAAACACTGGAACAGGTTGCCCAGAGAGGTGATAGATGTCCCATGCCTAGAGACATTCAAGGTCAGGTTGCATGGGGCTTGGGGCATCTGGACTTACTTGAAGATGTCCTGTTCCTTTCAGGGGGATTGGACTAGATCATCTTTAAAGATTATTTCTATCCCAAGCTATTCTATATTTCTATGATTCTATGAAATAAAACCTTTTTGTGCATAAATTCTTTGGTGTTTTCTCAATATGTCAACTGAAATAATCTGGTACTGAATGAATCTGAATCTCTAAAAAGGTGGATGGTTTATGTTGCGATGTATTTTTGAATGTATTTCTTTTTTGAAATGGCCCATGTATATTCTGTATATTCTGTTTCCCCACAAGGAAAACTGAGAAAAAGTATTTTCAAACATTTTCAATGTGTTTATTTTCCATGTCATTGGATCATGGGCTGATTTTTATTTTGGGTTACTAACATAACTTTTAGTTGCATGAGATTTTATATCTCCACATAAATTGCTGATGCTCAAGTAGTGTAAACAGCAGATGGGGGAAACAATTAAGAGACAAAGCAAAAGAATTGACTGTCTGGAGCAGAAAAAAAGTTGTTTGTACAACCACACATGCATTCAAGTGCGCATGCACACACGTATACAGATGTTTTAAAGAAACCCATTTGCCTGCTTCATATCATCATCCCTCAAGGATTCAAATGTATTAGAGGCAGTATGGATAAGAAGTACCGATTCCTGAGACAGTCTAAATTCACAAATAATGAGTGAGTGTTCCTCTTGGTCTGCTAAGAATAAAACATAGATCCAGCTGTCATGATTCAGCAGATAGTAATCTGTATAAAAAGAGTTTTGAAAATAAGCGAACAAATACCACTAAAAACTGAAACAAGGTAGTGCAAAAATAACTAGTAACCAACAAAATGAGAATTTGAGAAACATATTAAGAAATCATATTTATAGAATTCTTAATTCATGCTTTAGACAACCCATTGGAATATCAGTTGAATTTATTATCTTCCTTTGTGGGAAATAACAAAATAAATCTCTATGCTAGGAAAAAGAGACTATGACAAAAAGAATGGGACACAGAATAAAAAACATAGCAATTTTCAGTATGATTTAATAGTCATACTCTTAGCTTACCCTTTGAGCTGAATTTTATTTTTCATATACTTCACATTCATAATTTGTTTGTATAGGTAGTGCATCTGAGGATGAATAACTTAAGATTTATATATTCAACACTGATGCATCACATCATCTTACTGCATTCTTCAGTGGAATTTGGTTCAGGTATTTCCTAATCATATCTCTGCACAGAGTCACCTCTTTCCTCTTTGCTCACCTTTCAGGTGGTATTATTTGGTGCTATCTACTCCAGAAAACAAGGAAAAGACACTGGAAGTTGTACCTGAAAATTATTATTTAAATTCTTACCAAAATATTACTTTCCTTGTTTTCCAGACAATCAAACTCACTTTACCAGATTTAATGGTGTGAAACAAAGGCAGAGTCATGCATGTAGTATACTCCAAGGCATTACCATTTTCTTAGTTTTCTCTGGGCTTTTAGAGTAATATTCCCAAACTTATCTCACTGGTCAGGGACAAATCTGGGGCAGTGCAACTGCAAGGACAGAACCACACCTCTCAGTCATGTAACGTCTTTTTTTAAAGCAGGATGGGTACAGATGCTAGATAAGTTATTTCTATTCTAAAGTTTCTGTTCTACCACATACTCCTTGTAGAGCGCACACACACACATGCACCCATATGTGCATGCTATCTCCCACTGTCTGAGGCACCAACCCCTCCATGTAGTTTAGATGGGCACCACAGGCCCAGGGGAAGGAGGGTGACTTTTGACTGCTTGCTGTGCCAGATCCCAGCTGATGTTTACTCCTGATGTGCAGCAGCTCTACTGTGGGCTCCACCTGCAGCACAGCCTTGGTCCTCTGCACAAAGGTGCTCCTCACAATAAGCTTTTGTATTCAATATTGCCTTCTGAGGTGGTGATCAAGGCACTCAAGCACTCAAGCACTCCAGGCTTCATTGGTCACATCACTCCAGGCTAATCTTATTGACTTTTTTTTTTCAATTTTCTAAAGCTAATAAGCAATTGTTACTTGCATTTCTATTACCTTGTGGATTCCAGATGTGGTACAAATATGAAAAACTCAACAAAAGTTCATCTGAACTTCTTTGTTTCTTCCCTGCACTAGCCTAAAGCATTTTTAGGTGACCTCAATTGTCTATGCTCGCTTTGTTTTCCTGGCAGATGCCAGAATCATTTACTGGGTTAGAACAAGGTGACATGATCATGATGTCACTTGTCTAAGGCATGCTTTCAGGTAGGTTTTACACCACAATATCACCATATAATTCCAAATTAAGAAAAAAAAATTCTTACTTTCTCTGATCATCCATATTTATATCCTTGATCTCTTGGTTTTTTTGATAACCTACTGAGAAAATTTAGACCCAAACAGTCTTTGCAGCTGGAAACTATGTTTGTTCCTTTCTTGTCTGTCCTCTGATTTATATATTACTTGACTTCTAAAAGGGTTTTTTGAGATTGTTTAAAACTATGCACATTATAAACGTATCGGTTAACTAAATTCTGTCACACACTTTCACATACTTAAGTAGCACACTTATAGCAACAGGTAACATTAGCAACAAGGTTTTTTTTAAAGAAGATGATTTGGAGGACACCCTTATATGAAAACAAGACTATACTTTAGCTACACCTCATTAGTGTAGCTACTGATATATTATTTTGATACTGTAACGTTTGATCCCAATACTGCACAATGTAAAAGATTCTTTAAAGAACAGAAGGGACACTGCAATATAACGAAATAACACCAGAGGTAGTTATAAATGGAATAACTTGGATCCCAGTTCCTTAGTTTAGTGAAGGCAGGATGGTCATCAGCACAGACTATTTTGCTCTTTTTGTTGAAGAATTATATGCTGCTGAGGCTAGGTTCTGAACAGAACCAAGGTTCAGTGAATAGCCCAGTGTTTATCTGACTGGGATGCTAATGACTACATGGAGAAATGAAAAATAGGTGAAAAATCCAAAATACAAATTTCTTCTAATCCTTAAATCAGCTACATTACAGACATGTAGGTTGATATGGTATATGGTGAGCAGACATGTATAAGTTTGGGTCAGACACAGAATCACATATATGAATTCCACTCCAGTTATGTTTGGGGTTAATTCAAAACTAATACAGTCCTGCTTTCGATAAGGTTTGTTAGACAGATTCTGACAAGGTGTCATTTACATACACTTACAGTAATTTTGGTTGCTCTAAAGCACAATAATTGCACTTTGTGCTTGTCTACAACATGGCATAATATACCAAATTTTTTTCATCTCTTAATTTTTTATTTCAAATACAGATCTTAATATATTGGTATAAAACATTCAGTAGCCGCATAGGCTATGTCTATGAAGTTTGGTTGTGTATTCTTAAGAGCTACTAAGAAACATATTCTATTATACCTTGCTATATGTTTTCACTATATATATTTTCTTTATATTTTTCTTTATAGGGCCTTCACCCTGGTCCAAAAAAGGTGGTCCACCTAGCACTATCTTATAACACTATTATGCCTGTAGGGGTTATTAGAGCATCCGGTTTCTCTTGTCTTTGCCGAGAGGACATTGGCAATCTCCATCTAATCAAATGCTGTGTGCACACATTTTAAACCGTAGGCAAAATTCAGCTCATTGACCTCATTTCAAATACATTAAGATATAGCAGTGATGACCAAGGAAGCTGTTAGTGCCCTGGTTTGTAAACTGCCTGCTATTCAGATATGTAAATATGGATTGTAGAAAATTAAATAAAGTTTTTAATTATTTTTTGTTTTAATTCAGCCAATGCAAGCTAATACGCACAAAAAACCCTAAATTACCATTGTGGAAAAAAGCTTTCAAACTGTAAATTTCAGACTGACATGCTATCTCTAGGATTCAGCTTTTAATAAAGGAGACAGCTATGATTTATGTACAAATGTTCTGGTAATTGGAATGTTAACAGATACATTACAAAGGCAAGAAATGACAATTTAATGGGCTTTTTACTACATTTTAATACAAAACTGTTATTTGTGAAAACAGAATAAAATTAAATGTATTTCTAAAATACTTTTAAAAATTTAGTAGGCAGTTATGGAAAAATCCAATTAAAAACATAAGAATCTAGAAATTAGTTACCTGGCTTTTATAGTGAAATAAAGAATTTTCTACCACTGTCCAAAGTGTACCATAAAATGTATAACCTGAGCAGAATGCCTCCAAGTGCAAATTCCCTATTACGCTATACTAAATGGAGACTGTAGTTTTTTTTCCAACCAGATTAAGATATCTACAGAACGGATTCTTATGTTTGGCCTTGTCACCCAAGTAACTTAAGATGTGCTTTCCACAGATAATTCTGGATTGCATATATGTTAATTCTGATTGTTAGCTTGAGGCACCTGTATTGCTATTAGTTCATGCGCTCATTAAGCAGTGATGCTGAAAATGAGCTAATGTAATTAAAGGTTATATTTTAATGCACACATTCACATAGTGTTCTCTGGCATTGTCATGTTCAAGTCCTATATTGTACTACTTAAATATCAAAGAATTTTCTAAGCATTTTATAGTTATATTGATTTTGTTACTACTATTTTATTTTTATGTTTACAGGATAGCCTGCATTACTGAAGGTCTTGCACCAGAAAATAAGCAACCCTAAGAGTCGAAATTTTACAGAACTCTCTCTTTGAATTGATATAATTGAGCAAAATGGGCAAGTTAAATAGAACAAAAACTAAGACAGTAGCATACATAACAATAGAAAATCTTGTCAGATCATCTCTTTGCTCTTCCTCATACTTAAGAGGAAAAGTAAATCAATAAGAACTACTGTGTATCAACATGTTCTAGCAATTTTAGAAACATAATGAATTACAAACAAATGTCATTTAAAAATGTAATTCCTGTACATAATAAATATAAATTTTCTAAAAAAAAACCCAAAAAAACCCAAATAAAAATATTTTAATATAATTTAAAATTATAATTATATATTTTATACATTAAATATATTTATATACATGTATATATATATAAATATACATTAAATATATTCTTTAAGGAGGGGGAGTTTGCCAGGGGTGCACTTATTTTTCTTGGTTTTGTTTTCCTTTGGTGTTTTTGGGTTGTGGGGTTGGTGTTTTTGTTTTGTTTTGTTTTGCTTTTATCTTATTAAGCTGTCTTTATTTCAACCCATGAGCTTTCACATTTGTACCCTTCCGATTCTCTCCACCAGTCCTCTGGGTTGGGTGTGAGCAAGAGGCTGTATGGTGCTTAGCTGCTGACCAAGCTTGAGTCCCAACACCAGCATATCCTTAAAGCATTTTCATTTTAAAAAATTACCAGAAAGAAGTGAAAAAGTAAATTTTGGACAGTAAAAAAAAGAAAACTTTTTTTTCCTCAGGAGGAAAAATTAAGTAATTGGCACACGAATTGCCCATTACCATTTGTGCCAGTTCCATTTCCACAACAAACTTTATTTGAGGGATTACATATCTCAGGTTGCTGAACCTTTTTTAAAACATTTTGCCTCTACATTACGGATTCAAATGCAGCCCAAAATAGTACTGAACAGAAACTGTCACCATTTGACAGCCCTTCAATATCATATGTGAAACAAGGTTGGACTAATCATCACCATCTCTGTCACGGGATCACATTCTGTTTACATTTCCATCATACACATCATGAACTGGAAAAATGTTCACCTTGCCTTCCTTATTGAAATATTTGGGATTTTTCATTCTGATTTTTAGATTAATGGACAACAGCCTACTTCAGTTTAGAAATTAGAGTGGTTTTGCTTGATGGGGGAAAATACTGAAAGCTGAATAAGAAAATGTCAGTGTATCTGGAATAATTTTGGTGTTTATAATTAGAAGTACTTTTGGATTCATCAGCCCTTCTTGGGTAATGTCGGCCTTACAGAATTTATCTTTATTTTTATATGGAAAATAAATTCCTTTTCAGTTTTCTACTGGAATATTAAGTTTCTCTACTTGGTAGCACATCTGTAGACTATTATTCTTCTTCATTTGCCTATGTAACATCTTTTTGCACATACTAAAAAGCAGACATCCTTTACATAATGTATAAGTACCATAAAGTCTTTGCTGTAGACAGGATGGATACAATTACATTGCTAAATACACAGCTAGACAATGTAATCCCTTCATTCAACTATGCTGCTTCAAGACTGTCCACTTTTACATATACGTTAAGTAAGTTGCCAAAGACATTCTTTGCCTGGTAAGACATAAAAAAACATCTGTACTAAAGGCCTATTTTCAGGCAAAACCCCCTCATCTCTAAATAGTTGAATTCCCATATAGTTAGTGTAGATTTACTCAATAGAGTTGAATGAAACTAGAGAGAAATGCTTATCAGTAATTTGAGGCAGCACATGGGTCATGTGTTTGGATAGGGACAGGGGAGTGTGACTTCTGCAGTGTAGTCATGGCATATACTGTGGATAGTACCCAGCCATAATAGGACTTTTGTGAGTGAGAAATGTATGAGCTGTAATTGATATTGTTAAGTGCTCTTTTCTTCAGTATTATTGCTCTATTGATTTTAATTAATAAAATACTTTTTTTTTTTTTTTTTTTTTTTTTTAAATTAAGCAAGGACTCATTAATATTCCTTAACATAAATTTACCATTTTACACCTACACTAACTCATCAACTGTCACAAAATGTTGTGGAAAAATTCAAAGTGCAATATATGAGCAGAAGGCTGTAAAGGATTTGAGAGCTGTAATCAATCCCAGCATCATGGCTGATTTTGAGACAAAGTGATGGAGTGTAAGGCTGTCCCTGCAGTAGGGTTGCCCTCCCTTTGTGGCCCCTCAAGATTAAATGTTTCATTTTTTTGAACTATGTGGAGATGTTGACACACAGAATACCAAAAAACCCCAGACAGATAATTAGTTTAGCAGATGTATCCCTTATATTAATTTAGGACAGTGAAGACTACTTTTTTTAGAAAACATAAGCATGTGGCATGTTGCCCTGGCATGTATGACACAAGACTTCAAAGATACTTGTACAACTATGTAGTGGCACCTGAAGGCTAGTCGAATATCACAGATTCATAGAAATATTGATTGGAAGGGATGTCTGAAGGTTATCAGTCCAACATAGCCCTCAAAGCACAACTATTTCCAAAACTGGATGGAGCAGATACAGCTTCTCCAGGAATCCTATTTCTTTTTTAATTCATGTCCAGTTTGAACCTCTCAAGACATAAGTTATCACAATTATCTCTCATATTGTGTCTGACTAGAAGATAGCTCTTTCTCATGGAGGAAAGAGTCAGCGATCACTGACACTCATTACTCAGTCTTCATAACACTAGCTTCACTTACTAGGCATTGAACTTATTTTCCAAGTGAGCAGCTACAGCTGCTAAAGCCTTTTTCCTACTGTCAACAGCTTTCAGTTTTTCTTTTGCAGGGAGCTTTTGTCTTCTTACTGTCCTTGGATAGCTTTGGCTATGCTGGCCTCACCTATGGGCATTGGATGATTGATCCTCCCTCACCAAGTCCTCTGTGAAGATCCTTCCAAACTCTTGCTTATCATTCTTCATAAACTGAAGCCTACACATACCTTCTTGTACTCCACCTCATCTAACTGCAGTGATAACTGTCTGATCACACCTCCCACATGTAAGGCCATATTGTCTGTCCGGCCTCTTATTTCCCATCCTGATCATAGGCACTCACTGTTTGCCAGGTAAATAAGAAGCCAGATATGAATCTGCATTTGCCCTCTGTGAGTTTCCCTGCTATGCATAGGTCCCTTGCCCTCCTGATGGTTTTCCAGTTACAGTTCACTTGCTAGATATTTCAAGGGTAACCCAAGTCATAATAGCTCTGTAGCTAGCAACTTAACAGATCGCCCTACATAGGCTGTAATGGGGGCTGACTTACATAGCTCATGTGTACATATAGGCATAAGATAGGATTGTAGCCACATATTTCTATGATCTGAATGGTAGCTTATATGCAGCTGTTACACAGAGAAAAAAAGAGGTTGCCTATTTTTCATAGAACTCCATGTGATTAAAAAAAACGTAGATTAAAACTCTTCATAGAAGAAGCAGAATAATGGAGGAGAGGGGAAGTTTCTTTCTAGGAGACACTACTGTGAGCAAAATATGAAACTGAAAATCAAGCTTTGTTATTTCAGCCAAATGCATCATTACAAACAACTAAGATTTAAAAGGGTCACTTTCTCCATCACAAAAGACGGTGCTGCTTTGTTGTCCTCAGAATATGCTGGCAGTAATACATGTCCATATTTGCCATCCAATTTCTATCTCCGTCTTCCTAGAACTGAAGACAGTTTCATCTTTTGGTAGTTTGTAGTATTCAGATTCTTGTTTCTATACTATATTGTCATCAAAAGGCTCAAAAGAAGAAATAACAATAATCAAAGCACTATAATAATAATATATATGTCATTATCAGTGATAATGTAGATAGATAATGCTTCTACTGATGATGTAGATATTAAGTTTACTCAAAACATCAAAGAAGTAAGCCTGTGTGGAGGAGGACAATTAAGTCTGCTCACATCCATGAGTATTTTAAACAAGCTTGGTTTGTTGTTTTTTTGTGTTTGTTGGGGGTTTTTTGTTTTTAATTTTTTACCTAGAAAAGTAATCATATTAAAATAAAAACAATACAAATCAGTTAGTTTCAACTAAAAGGAACTATTTGTTCTGTACTAGCAAGAAAAGTAAAAAAAAAAAAAAAAAAGTCAGCCACTAAATGTAGACTAGAAATATAACTTTAATCGAGTTCTACAGGGTTATTTCTTGTTTTCTTCTCACTTCTGGTCTTCATGGATTTTCTTAATTTCCTTTGTTGTCATCTTGTTACATTTCTAAAGATTTTTTTTTCTTTTTTAATGAAAACATTTTATTTGTGATATTCAGAAAAAGTCCCAGTAGCATGTATTCAAGAGCACTTTTTCTTGTTGTTGCTGTTGTTTTGGAAAAAGGCTCATTTACTCATAAAAGCATTTTGTGATGTTATTTATATTCTAAGAAAATAACAAGTTTGGTTCATTGCTTTGAATTTGTCTGATTTTCATTTTAAGTGTACTCTCAACTCATGCTCTCTGTGAAGTATTAATTTCAGACACTATCTCCATTTTTGACCTGGTATGTCATCATACAATGAAATTTCCAGGATTTAATGTTAGGTTTTTTATATGTCTGTATTCCACATCTATAAAAAAAACCTCCTTCACCTTGTACATCTTTTCTGGGTAGCGGCACATACTGAGTAAGGTTTTCGATGAGCAAAGCAAAGCATTGCAATGACTATTCTGAAACTTGAAATATCTAGTTTGATGCCTCAGGGACTTCACATTGAGCTAGATCTCATTAGCTGTAAGTCTTTGCCAGCATTCCAGCAGATTTGTGAATGCTCACTAGGAACAGTGGCAAAATCTGCCAGGTGATATGACAAGTCAAGCTATATTTCTATAAGTTGTGTTGGTTCCTAACTTATTGACTTAGGTACCCTACAGCTCCTCGCTGATCTAAATTAAAAACTATGTAAATTTGCGACCTTGGTTCCATAGGAAACATAGGATTTGGATGTTTGGTTTGTTTGGGTTTTTTTTTTTTTTTTTTTTTTTTTTTTTCCCTTCAGCTTACATTCTGTCTTTGGTTTATTACAGTGATTTCTTAAGAAACAAAAGCAAAGACAACAAAAAAACCCACCCAAAATAAAAACCCCTATGTTGTTCCTATACTGTCCTACTTACTGTTCTAGATGATCTGTATGGTGCTTCTTTCCAGCTTCAAGGGAGAAAGAATAATACTGGATATTCCTGTATCCTACTAAGATTGGATGCTATCTCTAATTATGTTCATAATGTTCATAAAGTCAATGGTTGAGGAACTGCTTTTTAAAACCATTGAGGTTAAAAGTATGACATCCTAACAGAATTAATCAGTGTCTTTGGTTGTTTCTAAACAGCTGTTTGCAGGAAACATTGTCTTCGTAGGAAACATTAACTCTTTATATATGTCTTTGTCTAATTAGAAGACATCATAGTTAGTTTGTTGATATGGAAGTGGACACACCCTCCAGTACTTTGAGTTGTTATTCCCCTTGTCAGAATGACTTAGGCATGTGACTATTTCATACCTCTTTTTTACCGTGACAAGGTAAAAAATTACTTTTGCTATATCGGGTTCAGTTTTCATGCTTGATGGATTTGGCTTCTCTAACACAAGGCTTTGACCTTCTCAAGGTAAAAGAGTCAGACTTTTTGATGTTACACTGATGTAACAGTGTAACAAAACTTTTTTTACTAACTAGCAACAGAAGTAGCTCTTACAACAGACACTGGGGCCTGGGTATTGCCACAGTAATGGCAGGATACTGGTGTAATGGAAACTAGCTGTCAGTTGCCAAGGGGAGCTGCTTCAGAGCCTGACTGACCTATAGTGGAGCAGCAGAGCTCAGGGCATAGGTGGTTTTCCTTAGGTAGGGAAATGCCAGAGCAGCAGAGAGACCCTCCAGAAGCCAGCTACTCTCATGGGAGATACTGATGAGGCCTGGGCATTGCCAGGGCAACCACGACACACACACAAACATGCACTCATTCGCCCTATAAAAAGCAGCCTGGGGAGCAGAAGTGACCAGGGGCACCATGAACAGAGCTGGCAAACAGAGCATGGGGCTGGGTCCACACAGCCTACAGCCAAACAGCCAAAAACTTCCCCATCACTACACACAGAACAGAGGAAGGGCAGTGATACAAAGAAGAGAGCATCTAGAGTGCCACACAAAGGAATTCTAGGCACTCCAGCCAGTAAGTCAGCTTCATCAAGAGCCTAA
>BJBW01010147.1:30236-52123 GCA_004320125.1 Scolopax mira
TGGAATCCTGGAGACATGGTGGAGTGGCTCTTGTGACAGGAATGTTGGAATGCAAGTGCCTCTTGGAAAAGCTACGCTAAGGCACTTGTTAAATAAGGAGGTGATTTGTGACAGCCAACTTATCTTAATTAAGGGCAAATCATGCCTGACAAATTTGGAAGCCTTGTATTACAGTGTTGATGAATAAGGGAAGAGCAACAGACATAATTTACCTGGACTTATACAAAGCATTGGGAACTGTCCTGCACAACATTCTTATCTCTAAATTGGAGAGATGTGGATTTGATGCATCCACTTAGTGGATAAGGAATTATTGAATGGCCACACTCAAAGGGTTGCCATCAGCAGCTTGATGTCAAAGGACAAAATTAGTGATCAGTGGAACCAGTGCTGTTTAACATCTTTCTCTATGACATGGACAGTGACACTGAGAGCACCCTCAGCAAGTTTACTGATGACACCAAGATGTGTGGTGTGGTTGACACACTCAGGGGATGGGATGCTATCTAGAAGGACCTGGACAGGCTTGAGAGTCTTCCAGTACATAAAGGGGGCCTACAGAAAAGATAGAGAGGGACTCTTTTTCAGAGAATGTAGTGATAGGACGAAAGGTAATGGTTTTAAACTGGAAGAGGGGACATTTAGATTTGATATGAGGAAGAAATTCCTTACTGTGAAGGTGGTGAGACACTGGAACAGGCTGTCCAGAGAAGTTGTGGATGCCCCATCCCTGGAAGCATTCAAGACCATGCTGGATGGGGCTTTGAGCAACCTGGTCTGGTGAGAGGAGTCCCTTCCATTTGCACTTTGGAACTAAATGATCTTTAATGTCCCTTCCAACCTAAACCATTCTCTGGTGATTGAAGTAGAGCTTCAAGAAAAAAACACTCAAAGCATATATTAGTTGATAGACAGGCGAAGAAGCAAAATAAAAACTACTACAATGAGCAGACAATAAATAAGAATACAGAGACCAGGAATGAATTTTAAGAAGCGAAGATTGATACCAAATGAAAATATTTTTCAAAATTATATATAATTTGGGAGAAGACAATAAAAATACATTCTGAAATCAACACTAAAGAAATTCACCCAATAAAGCCAAATATAGAAGTATTAGAAAAGAGGATTTCGTCTAAAAAAGTGCTGAAAATATACATTAAAAAAATGTAGGTTGAAAAATTAAATGCAAATTCCAAGTATCACACATTTACTAACTGTAAACTATATTAACTATAATTATTATAGTTATATAGTAGTATATATAATATATATAGTATATGTATAGTATATATATACATATATATACTAGTATATATAGTAATATATACTAACTATTAACTAAGTAACTACATTTAGTTACTCAAATAACTAAAGAGGTGGCTTAGTTTTTCACATTTCAAAACAATTTACAAATAATCTTTTAAAAGGAAGTATCTAGATGGCCTAAGGAATTACAGATTAGATACTTTTGCTGTTAGATTAATTACTCTTTTCTATATAAATTAACAGATGACAAAGAGGAAGGACAAGACACGTTATTAAATATTTACCTTTTGTACCCGCTCTGTTACAGAGGTTTATGAATGCAGTCTCTGGTTCATATCTAATCTGTAAAGAAGCAGACAATATGAGTAAACCATTGGTTCCTTTTTCTTTTCTTAAACTAAGAAAAATGAGTACCTGAAGAGAAAGAAGTTTACTAAACTAGATGAAAAATAAAACCCAAAATACTATTAACAACAGCAATGATTGGAAAAGCCTCCTGAGAAATGAGCTATGTTCATCCTTACAGATAAGTGATAGTACTATCAAAGTGCCTTACTAAAATAAATGAATTAGAAAAGGTGTATATCTATTCCACACAAGATTGCTAATAACAATGAAAATGAGCAATACTGTTATCCACGATAAGAGTAATCAAAAAGAATAGGAAAATGCCAGAATCATTTTGTTTGTTTTGTTAGAAAATTTGATTCTAAGAACACCATGATTGTTATTTGCTTGTTATCTTTTTTTTTAAAATGGAGCAAAAAATTGACTGAAACTGATAGTCAGAATGGATGACTCGAGCAGGGTAACCCTATAGAGGTGCTTTCTTTTATCAGACCTTCCTACTACTTCAGTCAGTTCTACTGTTGAAATTTGAACAGAAATGCGCTGTATACAATGCTCTATATTGGAATTCAGCATGTTTTATAATTACCCTGTAGTGCTACTTTAATCTTCCCATTGTTAATTGTGCACTTAGTATCTGTTGAGAAAGCAATGTCTCTGTATAATTCTAACCTCCTTTCCTCTGGCACATTGTCTACGGCTTACTCTGATAATATCAATTCTTATTTATTTTTTTTTAAGTTTAACAATAATTTGGTTTTCTCTGTAGTAGCAAAATAATTTTCACATTTCTAGTGCCTAAAATAACTAATTATTTTAAGTCTATTCCTGCTCATTATTTAAATGTTGCTCATTTTGTGCTTGATCTACAGTTAAGTTGTATGTCATAATGCTGAAAATAGGCTATACTCTCTTCCTTTAAATTGTTACACTTCTGTAGTTGCAATGAAAACATTGGTGGTATAACTTATGTGTATAAAGGAAGCCACTTAATTCATGATAATTTATAGCTGAAAATGCATATATTGGGCTAAACTTTGGAATTTTTACAAAAGGAAAAATAAAATAATTGTTAAAAATATAGCTATTTATTTTCTATCTTCATTTCAAGATACACTTTTTTGCTGATCAGTTAGAACTGATCCTATAGATCTTTATGAAATTTTCATGTTTTTAATGAAAAGTATGAAAAATGCACAAAAGGTATTCTTTTTTTGTTTTCTCAGAGTGAGAAACTACCAGACACTTGATATCTTCCACAATTTCTACAGATTCAGGTGTCCAGAGATACATCATAGTATTCTGTGCAGAAAAATTACTATGATATTTCTTCAGATAATCAGTTAACTTGGAATTTTTATCTACCGTGTAAATAATATGTACAATAAAATAAATGGTTAAAGGGTAAATAAATGGTACAATATAATCAGACCTGTAATTCTGGTGAAATAACATTGAGTGCAGACAAGTACAGGTCAACCTTGAACTGAACTGAAAGTCTTTAATTTAGTTCAGCAAAAGAATTGTTATTTTTCTATTAGTCTGAGCAAGAATGAAAGTATTGTTTTGGTCATCTTGGTGTATATTCTTTTCACTTAAAAAAAAAATAATTATTATTCTGTTGAAAATAGATTAAAAGACAAAACCTGAACATTCCAGAGATAATTTTAAAGTTTTTCAAAACTTCATTTTCTCTAAAAGGAAAAAAAAAAAAAAGTGCAAAACCAAATGAAAAGTTTTTACAACATCTATCTTCAATTTTCACTATTCATTAAGACAGGATGCCTTTTAGGTTTTCTTCAGTCACAAATTGTCTGTCAGACAATTTATTTAATAAATAATTTCATTCCATTCTAGCTTTTCATAATACAAACATGTAAGTCAGGGACAGGTACTTGCTCTTTTTTTGATTTGCTTAATGATTCACAATGCAGTCAATAAAAAGACAAATAGTAGCAAATACAGAAGTTGTGTTACAGAACCAAAAGACAATTAGAGAAGAAAGTGCTGTAGTGTTTTAAATAGATACATACTGCACATATACAACAAATTTAGTAAGCTTTAAGCAGTGTCACATGTTACCTTGGTGACAGATAAATGCAAAAGGAAGATCAGCTTAGCCAGTGCAAAGCTCTACTGGTAAGCCGCTGTCTTCAATAACTGAAGGGGACCAAGGTGGGCAATTCTCTTTCTTTCTCCCTTGCTCACTCACTTATTCACTCTCTCTCTCCCAGAAGACTATGGTATACATAACTGATTACCAGTTTTCTTTAGTCACCTTAAATATTTTACTGCTTGCACTAATTACTATGTTGATGCTGTCTCCAGTGACCAAGTAGATTAATCAATGGCAGTGAAATACCACTTCAGATACATGTGGTGAGGAATTACAGTGTTTGTGGTAAGGCTGCTTCTGACAATTTGGACTATTGGCTCCGTGCTATATAGTGGTCTGAAGCAATGGTAGCACCTAATTCCTTCTGTAACCACTTTACTCATACATACACATAATGGCCGTAGCAACAGTTAGTGTGTTTATCTGGTTACTTAATTGTTTCATACATAGCTGATCAGCACAATTATTGTGATTGCTAGTCTTTGCTATATAGAATAACATGGTGAGTAGCTGATTTTTACCCCTGTAGTTCATTTCATTTATTATGTAATAAATAATGTTTCCTTAAGACTGTAACTACTTTTTTTTTCTTTTTTTTGAAAAAACAAGTATTTTCCCTGCATGCATTAGCATGTAATTTGTATTACAAATACAGTTCCTCAGCACCACCATGTTCATCTTTATTAGACCCTTCGACAGCACAAATACTCAATAATATAAATGTGGCTGTATGTAGCAACCAAGGATACATATGGAGATGTTCCTTCTCTAAAAGGGAGAAATACAACTTTTTCCTAACCTCTGTAAGGATTACATTTTTTGTCAGGATTCATTTTTACTACAGGTATGACTTTTTTCTGCAGGGAGCACAGAGATGCCAAAATTTCCTTCTTCCATAATGAACCTGAATAAAGAGGTCCTGGGATTTAAGCTACAGTTTTGTTGTAACTTGATCCCCTTTTTGATTAATCAGGGGTTGAAGATTTGATACATCATAACTCATATCATTTCATGCCATCATCTGCTTTCATTTTAAAAAACTGAGAGCATTTTCAAACAGGCAGAAGTCTCTAGCTGGACTTGTGCCCTTATAGTTAACTCCAAGTCAATATGGAGTTGCAAATAGTCCTAGATAACTGAATTTAAGCTGAATAAAGACCCACTGATGGTATTGGTAAGATCTCTCTTGACCATTATGGCTACTCATATGAACAGCTGGGGATCCATTTGGTTCCCTAAAAATAATAACCTGGTGCTGTTTAAAATGCCCTGTTGTTATCCATGTGGTTGCAGCTTGAGTATTGTATCTCTCAACCTGTCTTAGTTATCACTGGATGTCTCAAACAGCACAGCAGCCAGGGCCACTGCTGCCTGAGACTGTATCTGAATTTTATCCTTATTACTAAAACTTTTCACAGCATGGGATTTCGAGAAGTTAAGACACAGCTTTCACAGTGCTGCTTTTTCTTCTTCTCAGAGTTCTATCTGGAAAGATAAGGGATTTCATGAGGAACTGTACCATGTCAGGTATAAACCCTAGTCTGCTTGGCGTCCAAAGGAAGGGGATGGTGGCGTCATGCTGAAGTCATCTTCTCACAGAGTTACACATTACTGCAAAAGAGAAGCTAAAGTCCAATAATTCATTTTGCTGTGCCTCTGGTCCAAGATCATATATACACAATTGGAGTTGATATATTTCTCCATATTTTGAAATTAATAAAAGCTGTAAGCCTATACTTAAAAAGTTTATGATTTCTTTTTGAACATGCATGCCACCCTATACATTAATGAATGTATGTATATATATGGCTTTCATAGGCATTAGTTCAGATTGTTATTACGAAAAAAAAATAAACAAATAGAAAATATTTCTTTCTTGATCAGCAGAAACGAGCTTTTACATTGCAATAAAGATAAGCACTTCTGATTGGAAAAAGTACCTGAGTTTGCTGAGATTTTGCTAGCACAACATTACAGTCTTCAAATTCTTTCCCACAAAATACAAGGTGATAAAATGTTTGCTTGAGAGATGTAAAAATACCTCACAAAAAATATGAATTCTCTGGGGTGAAACATCCATCATTCTATGAATGCTTTTGTATAATCTTTTCAATTAAAGGCTGTGTAAATGCTCCTTATATTTCCCAGTGTTCAAAGATCTTGATATCTCTTTAAGGTAACAAATTTACCATGAATGATTAATCACAATAACAACAGAAACTATCTGAGTACAGCTGTTTTCTTTATTTCTTTTTTGTGTTTATATTTTCTGACATTATAAATGTCATGTCAAGAATGAATTGCTGCTTACAAGAATTGTACATCGAATTACTGATGCATCACATGCCGTTCACACAGTAACAATGCATCAGCAGTCATCTTTGTGTAGGAGGAGTTTTTGGCATATAGGATAAGATAAGTTCTTTCTGTAAAAATTTATTTTTGCAGCTATTAATGTAGCTGCAAAATGTAAATATTTTCTAATTCAAGAAAGGAAAAAGATATGCTGATATGCTTAGAGTACTCACCTGCAATTCTCCACTGCAATATGTTTTCTTTAAATTCATACCAAGAAGTCTATCATAACCTTTAACGGGACTTCATACATGAATAGACACAAAGTCCCATATAAAGGAAATCAGAGTGTGTGCATATGTGTTTCTCTGCCCATTCTGTTAACTTCAGGCTTAAACTGAAACCCTCATTTCCCATTAAGAAAAAAGTATCTTCCAAAATTTAAAATTGTAATGTGAAAAATAAATTTTTCCAGTTTTCTGGAAACTGGTGTTCCCAAAATATATAGTCAGTATGATCATGTTGAAATGAAAACCTTGTTTGTTGGGTTTTTTAAATGTACTATAATTTACTCCAAATAATCCACCATTTCAGCAGAGCACCTGATTTATAATAAAATTATTAAAATTGTTTAAATGAGGAGGCTTTCAGGTTCCAATCTACTTGGGATGTAAACAAAGTTCATATAAAAGTAATGACAGAATATTTTTAATATCTTAAAAAGAATTATATCAAAAACTCAACAGTAAGAAAAAAACATATCACTTTTTCAATTCCTTCCAGGGAAGTCCTGCAGGGCTACAATCTCACAGGCAACTTCCAAAGCACTGTCTCTCTTCCTGAGATCAGCCAGACCACTTGCTCAGATAAGGGATGACAGAAGTGCTGGCTGAAAGAAATAAAGATTTATGCAGGAAAATTTCTGAGAAAATTGGGAGGAATGAACACCTAAGGTGAATGGGTTAACAGTCAGAAGGCAGAATAGACAGGAAAAGTCATAAAACATATGATTGGAATAATATGATTCTGGAGTTTCTCTTGTTTTCAAAAATTCAGCTGAATTTTTATGGAATATCTTTGTGAAAACTGTGATGCACCATCTCAAAATACATTATATCAGAAGCTTCTGCTTCTCAGACAGCTATTGCATGAGACTGCAGGCTAAACAGCTTTCCTTGTTCTGTTGACATGACTCTTGCTAAAATGACCTATCATGTGTGATTGGTGTTTGCCACAGTAGCCTACTCTTGTCTCACAAAGCTCAACTTGTGCACCAGGACCCTTTTCTGCAAAGCTGCTTTCTGGATAGTCAACCCCGAGTTCTATCAGTACATGCGGTTATCATGTCCCAACTGCTGTATGTGCTGCCTTGTTTGTTGAACTTCATATTTATGTTTAAATTTCTCCAGTCTTTCAAGGTCCCTCTGCCAACTAAAGTATCAGCTACTTTCTCTAATTCAGTATCACCTGCAAATTTGCTGTGAGTGAATTCAATTTAATATTCTGGTGGTTAATAAAAATGTAGAGCCATGTAGAGTCTTTATTCTTTGTTGGAATACACTTTCTTCAAATGTAAAAACCTATCTTCCCACTTAACTTAAAATATACTTATGTATATGTACATGTATCAAAAAAATAAATGCTACATGTATGAGTACTGCTAACATTAGCATCCTTTTCTCTTTCCTGTGGATATGCAGGTTACTGTTACCGAACTTTCCATTTACTGGCATGTATCCTGTACCTACCTTGAATTCATCTGCCATCTGTTGTTTTTCCTTCCAGTAAAATGCTTGATTTATTCCCATTTATTTTTCTTTTATTTCTCTCATAATTTAATTAATGCTTGAGGTACTTCTTGTTTTATTTATATGCTTCCTAATCAGTTACATCCATGGAAATTCTAGGGATATTTTTGCAAATACAGCATTATTTTCTTGACTTTTTTTTCTCGAAACTTAAATTGATTCTTGACTATCCAGCTTTGAATTTTATACGTATTTCAGCACTACTAGTAATAGGAAACATTTGTAAACATAAACTACTTTTCATTATTATTGATTTATCTTTGATTCTGTACACCTGTTTGTCCAAATATTATTGTATGAAGCATGCATTCCAGGTCAAAATGAAGTTTAAGAAGATAAAGTGTGAATATTTGGCTTTTTGCTTCATATCTCAGAAAGTAGGGCGATAAATATAAAATTATATTTTAAGTCATCTATCTATGTTTGAATGTCAGATAAGCTGATTGTGTTTCAGGTTGTATTTGCTAAACTGATAGATTTGTATTTGCTTTAATGGAAGCATTCAAACACCTTAGGAATGGTATTACTCCATTAAGTCATTACATTTAATTATCTGGGAGATTATTTTGACTGCAAGACGGAGAAGGGCTTAAATTTACAAGTCCAAAGACTTTTTTCTTCAGAAAGTCCTGAACTATTCAGATGTTCTAGAGGAGGGGGGTTAATCTACTGAAAAAGCATAACCAAGAGCTTGACACATAAACATTTTTATGCTGGTTGCAAAACTCGGAGAAATTTTAAATCAGGTTACCAAACACATAAACAGTCTGCAAACTTAATTTTCAAAGAATGGGCTGAATGTGTAGGTTCAGATTATAGACATAGGAGGATGATTTTTGGAAATGCTAATAGACATCTAATCTTTACCAAAATTGGTGCAGCACTCTGAAGATCATATGTTTTGGACATATTACCATCACCATATTACCGCTCTTTCAATTTATTTTGCATACTTCTTGGAAGTAAATATTTTTTTTTTCATTTCTGTTTTTCTACATAAATGAAATTGTTTTAATTAATAGCACTTTGAATAATGTCATATCAAACAGAAGGTTCTCAATCACACTGATTTGGGTTATAAACAGAATATAAAAGAAAACAGTTATACAAACATATTTCTATATTTTCTACACTTCTATTAAGAATATACCTATCTGAAAACATATACTATTGATCACATTGGAGCAGGGCAAGGGACAAAACAGAACAGAAGTTTATGTCTATGTGGTGTGTTACAATAATTGTATAATACCTATATTATAGGGCTGACTCTTACAGCCCTATCCTTGTTTCATAATAAAACCGAATTTGTTTTTCAAATAATTAGGGCTTCTTTTTTAATCTAATATTGTGTGTAGACGTGTGTGTTGTTTTTTCTTCAAGCCCTCTACTGGCAATAAAATGTGTGACATGACTTTATGCTGACCCCCAAACAGAACGTAAAAGTCAGATTATACATGTTTCTAATTGTCTACCTTTTGTCTTTGCCACTACTTAGACAAAAATTCTGCCTAAGAGACCACATACATGGATCTATCTCATGTAGCATGACTGAAAGAGGGAAAAGTCTAAAGATTTGTTTGATATGCTCAAGGTACAAAGACTGAAGTGAACTTTAAGTAAAACTGGCCTTATTTAATTAGTTTGCATATTAGAATCAGATAAGACAATGTTATCTTGTTCTTGAAGGGAATTGAAATACTTATGTAACTTGTCAATGCATATGTCTTGTGGGAATGAGGAAACTGGACACATACTGCTCTGTGAGATGTTCTTGCACTGGTGGGAAGGAAGCCATGAGAACAGTAAAACAATGTCTTTATATGGTATTGTTTGTGTGGTGTGGAATCTAGCAGGGCAGTGCGAAGGACGGATGGCAGTGTGGAAAACAGAGAGTAAGGTAGAAAAAAGCAGATAGTAATGAGTGGTTAGCCTAGGCATGTGGACACATATATAGCCAATTGTATTGCTCACAACAGTATGTGATCAAAAGATAGAAACTGTATGTGCTGAAAAGTGAAACAATAAAGGTCTTCGCTTCATTCCCCCATGGAGTCTATGTCCTTTGTTGCTGTAATGCTTTAAGCCAGTTTGCAAAGAAGTGGACTCGCAGCTGTACTACAAGCACTCTGCTCTAAGTAGGTGTTTGCCTTGCAAAACAGGCAGTGGTGTTTTGATGAGACTATATGCATCAGTTTAATTGCAGTAGGCTATTATAGTTTTATCATTTACATTATTATTCCATTTTCTAATTCAATTTGTGTTCAGATGTGATATTACAAATCTTTTGGGGGCTTTTATTGTAAAGCTAGTAAGTTCTTGATTTGTAACCACTGCATTTTGTGTGATTCCTTTCTGTCCTCACTTTTGTGCAAGTCTCCAGATATATCAGGTGTGCAAAAGGCATTACTTACAGCATAATTAGGTATTCTCTTGAGAGAAAATAGGACTCAGACTCCTTAGTACCTGGGGGCAATCTAAAATACTATGACTCCCACCCCTTTGAGATGGTGCTCCATCTACGGAATGCACACACAGAAATTTTCCTGTGCCCCAAGGGTGCCCTTGGTGGGTACCAAGGGGCTCATAGTACGGGAGATGCTGACTCAAGTCAGGCATATGTTCATTTATTCCCCTGGCTTGTCACCTTCATCTTGACATGTTCTTCATGAAACTACATTACAGGGTCACTAGCCTTTCATTGTAATTAAAGAGAGAGATGGTCAAAACATAGTGATGCTTTATTATTGCATGCTGGAAGTACTCCAGATGCCAACATCTTTTGATTGTCTTTTTAGGGAACCTAACTATGTATCTTGGATTTTTTGGGTCAAGAACCTAATTTTTAAATGTTATAATACCCAAGTTAAATTCTTATCTGTTCTGATCTAAATACAAACTCATGGCTGATGAGCAAAAGTTTCCCTCTATTTTACAAAAGAAAGATTTGAGGATGTTGCTACACACAAGCCAAAATTCAGATGTGGGGAAGACGTCCCCAGGTGTTATCTTCAGATTGTATCACCAAATCCTGCATGTATTGTTAAGGACTATTTAGACTCTTTTCTAGACATGTTAGAATCTAAATCAATTGGAATAAGAGAAGTTTGGACAGGCCAATAAAGCAGTGAAAAATATTTTTTAGTTATATCATCCTAGATAAAAAGAAGTACAGGCAACTAGAAATAATAGTGTCATAGAATCATTTCAGCTGTAAAAGACCCTTGGGATCATCGAGTCCAACCATCTACCCTACTCTACAAAGTTCTCCCTTACACCATAACCCCCAACACCACATCAAAACGACTCTTAAACACATCCAGGGATGGTCACTTAACCACCTCCCTGGGCAGCCTATTCCAATGCCTGACCACTCTTTCTGTAAAAAATTCTTCCCTAATGTTCAGTCTAAGCCTACCCTGTTGGAGCTTGAAGCCATTTCCCCTGGTTCTGTCACTAATTAGCTGTGAGAAGAGACCATCACCAACCTCTCTACAGTATCCTTTCAAGTAGTGGTAGTGATGCGGTCTCTCCTCAGCCACCTGTTGCTCAAACTAAACTGTCCCAGCTTCTTCAACTGCTCATCATAAGATTTATGCTCCAGGCCATTCACCAGCTTTGTTGCCCTCCTCTGCACGTGCTCTCTTTCTACTTTAAAAAGAAAAAGAATATCTGTTATTTTGAGTGCTATGTACTTCCTGTAGTTTAGAATGTAATCCATTCAAACAGAAAACATTGACATAGTTAATATTAGCAATATTTTTAACATTATTTTACTTTAAAATTATTTTAATGTTTGGGTGTATATTAAAAAGTTATCAAAATTCTCTAGGTAATTGTAACCCATTTTCTGCTATAAATAACTTAGAAGTTTCTTTAATTTAATTTGTTAGAAAGTATGTTCTGATCCACAATTATTTTTTTAAAATATTGTTATAATTTAAAATTAAAAACCTTTTAAATTAAGACTCTTATCTGATTTTTTAAATGAATTCTTATAATCAAATATTCTTGTCAGTATCTGCTTGATATATGCAGGCAGAATAACTTCAGTTAAGTATTAACTGAGTTTTCTCAGCATGCTAAAACATCATAAGTCCTCCTAAAGTCAATTTTCCAAGTACTTTATTTTTAGGAAGGCAAGATTACTCTCTTATTTTTTTGCATGATAAAATTAAATTCAATTTATTTCAGTAGGAGATTCTCTATATTCTCTAATATAAAATTATGGAAACTTTTATAGAAGCATTTATACTTGTAAATAGGTTCTTCAATTTCCCATCTCATTGGATAAGCATAAAAGTAGGAATATTACTGTTGCAGCATTTTGCACTTGTCCTGCAAACAATAACAGGTGTTTAATTATGCATTTCAAAGAGCTCATTGAAACTTTCCCAGTATAGGGGAGTGGGTCGCGCACAGACAATACATTAGAAAGATGCTGTTAGGGAAATCTGCATATACTGGTTTTCTTTCCTGACTTACTGTATTATACTTATTGAAGAAAGAAAAAAAAAAAGATAGTATGAACCGCAGACTATTTAAAAATTAGAAGCAAATAACTGGAAATATTTTCTTTCTGCAAAATGTTCTACAGGAAAACTTGTTATTCATTGAATTCTGAATTTTTCATTAGAAGTCACCTGATTTAAATAGAACTATATAAATGTAAATTAAATAGTTATTTTGAGATTAAATTGACCTTCCCTTAATAAAACATAATGTGCTAACCATACAGAGATTTTCAAGATGGCACAGGAGCTGTTGATTTGGCTCAGAACAGTACAGAGTAGATATTGAGGAATTGTTAAGTGCACATTTCACGAACTATCATAGGAACCTCAGCAAATACAAAGAATAATATTGCCTTGAAGAAGTCATTGATATTAATGAAAAGGAAGGCTATGAAATTCGACAGTAACCATGTGATTTTGAATACAAGATAGTAAACACATTGTCTTCGCAAATGGGATAGAAATACCTTTAAGCCTTGGAGTGGCTTGTGAAATCACTGCCTACTTGTGTTGAAGTTCAGTCTCGTGTCACATCAGAGGTGATGTACTCCCCATCTAACTGGGTAAGTAGTCACTTAACTATGTAATATTCTTTTCTTCTTCAGAGACTTCAGATAAAAGATTGAAATCTTCTTGATGTTTGATGTATGAAATTTCATTTATGATATTGTCATGTATGCAGTAGATAAGATACATTGCAAATTTATGTTAGCATACTGATAATCCTTTCTTTAATGTATATCAGATAAAGAGAAAAGTTATGTTTCTTATTTGAAGAAAGCCTTAACTGTAACTTGATTTTGATCTTAAAAGGTAGAACTTCAGATTTAAAAAAAAAAAAAACAACAAAACCATTCATAAAGTCAACTTCTATTTTCACAGCATGGAGAACTCATTTATATCTCAAGTTCTTCTTGTCAATCAATGGCCTACAAGGAGATTTCATAACTGTTTGAGCATTACTGGGTATCCATGTATTACAGGGGTGGGTCTCAAGCTACAGTTTCAGAAAACAGGCATGACCTGTAGGAAATTTAAAACAGCAGGAAGTAACTAAAAGGATTAAAATATTTCTGGGCTTTTTGTTTGCTGTTGTTTTGCTTTGGTTTTTTGTTTGATTGCTTTGTTTTGTATTTTGTTTGTTTGTTTGTTTTTAATAGGGTAGCAGCAGGTAGCAAGCATGAATGTCAAAAGACTGAAGAAAAAAACACTCAAAAGGTGACAGTAAAAGCTATTATGAACTATGATAATAGAGGGGAGTTTTGCATTTCATTTAATTCAATATTTCCTTTTTTTATATTAGTTTTTAGGACTTTTAGTACCCATATGCTTAAAAGATCAGGTAGAATTTATATAAAATTGTACTAAAACATATCCAAATACTAATTTAGTGCACACACATATTAGAAAGCTTGGTACCTGATATGCAGTAAAGAATATGTAACAAAGTAGAAAAAAAGATACAGAGTAACTTATGGGACATATGCAAAATTTTTGGACACTGTTTCTATTGGTAAAACATAAGATTCATTCAATCAAAATCTGTTAAACAATCTTAACTAAACATTTACTCTAGGTAATTTGAGGTTCATTGTTTTCTCCACAGATTTTGTTTTTTAAAAATAATCAGTTGCAGGATGAATTCCAGCAGACAGTGCTATATCTACTGCCTTTTTTTTTAACCTAGTTTTTCAGAATAAAATAATATTTTTGAGTAAAAATCTATGCAGTATTTGGCATACACCTATTTTGAAACTAGTTTCCTTACAGAATTCAAATAATTAATGCACTTTCATGGTTCACATCATAGGAAATGTTAGTCAACATGAGCTATTGTAAAAGTGATGAAATAGCGCCAATTATAGTTGCTCTGAAAACTATCCTTACAAGCACATTATGATAGTTTTTTCAAGTTTTTTTCCCTCTCTTATTTGTAATTTATTCTCGAAATTGAATATGCAGTGTTGTATTTTTTACCTCTTTTTTAGCAAAAATGTCCTTCAATTTCTTTTTACATTTCCATATATAACTTAAAAAATAACTTAAACAATTATAACTTAAAACAATTACATTCTAGATATATGGTGTTTTGTATATCAGAATTTTTTATATATTCTGCTAAAGAAAAGCGTAGGATACTTTTAATTACATTTTGAGGTTATCAAGAAATCATTCTGATACAAATTGACATAACTGCATCTCCATGGGTTCTAATGTGGAAAATAATCTCAAATGAATTATGGATATAGACACCAGACATCAGGATCAGAAACCCTGCACCAAAATTAAGCTTTTAAAAATATTTGGAAGAATTTTAAAAAGTATCAAGTCCTGAAAAAATTCTCCACTGAAACTAGAACTCTAAGTGAGATTTTAGTACTAAGGTGTGTTGATGGTCTCATTCCTCTCAGAGGGAGGCATCAAAATTTGATTATGTTTAGAATATTGAAGACTTAATGGAGATACTTTTCAATTCTAGCCCCCAAAGTCATATTCATATTCATTGAGGCTGCAACTAGTTTCATAAGAGTACTCATTTATGCACACAGAAAACTTTCAATAGAAGTATAGTAAACCTCTTGTGAAATCAACTAATCTGAAACAAATGAAAAGGTTAAGTAGGACAGATAGAGATAATGTCTTTGATCCTCAAAAGACAGTTGTTTGTATTACTGGTTTATATAACATCAATAACATTGTACACTACTTCCTCTAAAAAAGTAGGCTATTTTCTAGCAGCTGAATTTTTCCAAGACACTATGTTTACAGGTGTATGAATATTATGTGGAGGTCAACATGCTAAGAATTTGAACTATACATTTCCCTTTGACTTGTTGGTTGTAAAATGTATTTCACTTCCTAACACGTCAAGTTATGAAAGTTATGTGGTCAGCGCTCTAAGTGGATAGGAATTTCTCCACAAGATCCAAACCGTCATGAAATAAGGCTAACTTTCACTTAGCCACATGAGGACCTTCCCTGATGAAGAAATAGCTTTAATAATCCTTTCTTATACTGAGAAGAAGGTTATCCCTGGACTTGCAGAGACTGCCACTCTAATGGAGAGGTACTGTTTGATACACTGGTTTTATCTGAAAAACAGACAAACTGTACAGTTATGAAGCTGTGAAGAGTAACAATATAAAAATACTTATATCTAGAACTGACCATATTGATTTTGACTGGGAGAGCTAATTTTATTTGCAGTATGATGCTATGTTTTGGAATTGTGAACAAAACAGTGTTGATAACACAGGGTTGTTTTACCTATTGCTGATCAGTGCTTGCACAGTGTTAGAGCTTTTTCTGCTTTTCACAATACCCCATCAGTGAGTAGGCTGGGGATGCCCAAGGAATTTGGAGGGGACGCAGCTGAGATAGCTGATGCCAGCTCTCCAAAGGAATATGTCATGCCATATAATGTTGTGGTCAGCAATAAGGAGGAAGGGGGAACATTTGGGGTTATGGTATTTTGTCTTCCCAAGTAACCACTACGCCTGATGGGGCCCAACTTTTCTGGAGATGGCTGAAGACCTGCCTGCCAATGGGAAACAGTGAATAAATTCCACTAAACCATGTCATTAAGCATCACGCCTACCCATGTTTTAAATACCTCCAGGGGAGGTGATTGGTAATCCTTCCAGTGAAGAATTTTTTTCTGATATCCAATCTAACATACACACACACACACACACACACACCCCAGCGCAACTTGAGACCATTTCCTTTTGTCCTATTGCTTTTTACTTGGGAGAAGAGACTCACCTATCTACAAGTTCCTTTCAGATAGCTGTAGAGACTGATAACCTCAGCTGCCTTGTCTTAGACTAAACAATCCCAGTTCTCTCAGCTGCTCCTCAGGAGTTGTTCTCCTGACTCCCCACCAGCTTTGTTGCCCTTCTACAAACTTGCTCGAAAATCTCAATGTCTTTCCTGTAGTTAGGGGCCCAAAACTGCTATTTGAGGTGGGGCCTCACCAGTGCTGAGTACAAGGGAATGATCATTTCCCTAGTCCTGCTTTGCACACTGTTCTTGATACAGGCCAGGATGCTGTTGTCCTTCTTAGCCACCTGGGCACACTGCTGGTTAGTATTCAGCCAGTAGTTGACCAATACCCCCAGGTCCTTTTCCACTGGGCAGCTTTCCAGCCATTCTTCCCCAAGACTGTTGTAGAGCTGCATAGGGTTATTGTGACCCAAGTGCAGTACCCAGGACTTGGCCTTGTTGAACTTCATACCAGCATGTAGTATGCAGCTTTTGCTTTACTTATTAAACTGTCTTTATCTCAGCCCACGAGTTTCCTCACATCTACCTTTCCATTTCTCTCCTACATTTCACTAGGGAGTAGTGAATGAGTGGCTGGGTGGGGCTGAACTTCTGGCCAGAGGTAAACCATGACACTGACTATGAAGGTCTGGAGAAAAATTGTGCAATACTGAGTCAAGAAGAAATACTAATAAAGTATCACCTGAAAGTAAAGTTGGAACAACCAATGAAATTATGAGGTATTGGATTTTAAGAAATAAAATTAAACCATATCCTTTTCACAAAGGCAAAGTTAATAGGCATTTTGAGAACTAATATTTTAAAGAGAAGAGATGTAGTGATAGTTGTTAAATGGAATAGTGCATTCTTACTGGTTGAAAAAGCCTTGACTGGGACAAAACCACTGTACATGAGCTTGGTCTGACAGTCAGACCCTGGCAAGCCCCCTACAGAAAGTTCTTCCACTGAATTTTTGCATCTTCTAGTCAGTGACACATATATTAACAGGCATCCTCTAAAAGCTCTTACTCTGAGAAAATTAAAGGATGCAATTTCTTTCACATATATATTCGGTCTGTGAAGGAAAACCTTGGTTCTGGAAGCATGAGTTGTAGGTTGACTACTAAAATCTAGCCATGCCATTAGACAGAAATTGCAAACCAATGAGACCTCATCTTGAAGGAGGAGATGATGTAGATGGAAGAGTTACCAGCAAACAGGTGGAATCTGTCACTAAACCCTCAGTAAAGAATGAGGGTGGGAGTAGGGGGCAGTTTATGCCTTTTAGCATTTTAGGTTTTCATGTTTTATCCAACATATGTCCAAACTCATTTTTCTATAATCATCTATACTGGGATATGAATGTAAAAGTTGCACTTGAGGATTTACCTGCTGTTCATAGCAAGATTTTTTCCTACTGTTGCAAAACCCAATAATTATGCTTAAATGCCACACAATACAGAGAAGCATGTTCTTAAATACCACATAGTGCTAGGCAAAATATCCCTTAGATATCTACTAATAAAAAGTAATCTTTCATTTGTGGAGTATTCCCACAGAAATTGCAAATCAACATGAATCACAGACTTTCTCCCTTTATGACTCAAGCAAAAACATATTGAGCACAGAGTATCAGACATGCATAGGTAAGTTAATAGTAGTAATAATAATAATAAAAACAATAGCAATAATAATAATTTCCTCTTAAGCAACACCATACCTTATTTAAAAAATTTCCTTATGGACCAGTTTGTGTTGATACCGAAGGCAGGTAATTCCTCTTCTTGATGCAATAGATCTGTGAAAAATTTGTCAGTTATCTGCACAGGGTCAACAGTGCAGCCTAAATAGTAAAATGGAGAATATACTTACTTTTTGTTTAACCATACAAATCTGCAGACAGTTAATACCTGTGAACATTTAATTTTGTTTTAAAAGTATAATAACATCTCTCAATTCTTCTCCTACTAATGACATAGGGATATTAAGACTGCTATAATGCTGGAGGCTTTTCTTTAAAACAGAATGTCAAAACTGTCAGTTCATCTGATTTCTTCTCTGAAAAACGGTGGTACACTGTCTTCAAATTGCCCTCTAATTTCTTTCTTCTCCATGGATCAGCAGTATCATAGAGTGATACCCTTTCTGAGCATTCATTTCTAATGGATAAAGTCCCTGAATCCTCTGAGAAGCCAAATTTACAAGCATTTTCTTTGTTCAGTTCATTGCTCACATTGTGACCCTAACATATTTCTTTGTTTCTTCTTTTTCTTTGCTTTAATTCAATTTGATAAAAGGGCAAGCCTGGTGGAAAAAATAATAAAAAAGAAATAAAAATAAGTCAGTAGGTCCAAAACCCTATTCCTACTTTTAGACAAAATCTATGGTATTACATCAGCCTGATCAAAACCTTGCTAGGTCACTCATAACTCATTTGCATCATACTACTGGATGCTTTCTTGCTTATATATTAATGGCCTATATCTATCTCCACCATCTCCTTTTATGATCTTCTCACTCTCTAAAAATATTCCTTTCACAGTCAGCCTGCATTACTCTCAGAGCAATCTATTAAAAAAAAACAAAAAACTTTTGCATCATTTATCTATTGCTGTAAATTTACACAATGCTTTCAAGGGAGACATAGTCTTTCGTCGTAGTTTCATATAGGCGAGGACTTGGTCTGCACTTACAAGGTTTTACTTCTATGTAATTCTTCTATGTAGAAGAATTCTTCTACTTCTACAACTTCTATGTCAGCTAGTGCAATTTTTTAAGCCATTACAACTACAATAATAAAAATCCTTACATGGGAATGTTTATCCTAGTGAAACCTAGGATAAACACTACAATCCACAGTTGAAATAGTATTTATCTAAACACACAATGAACCTTTGGATGACTAATTGTTATCAAAATGAATGAACTAGGTGTCTAAATAATTTAGAAGGCAGGACTTATGTAGTAATGCATTTGCAGTGATCAGTGGTCCTAAACATCAGGAGATTTTCTGCTAGAGCTATATCTCTGGAAACATATGAGAAAAAGACTCTCAAAACAGAAATAAGATCATAAAGGGCAAGCAGGAGAAGAAAATGTGCACTCACAAATAAAAAATTACAACCACAGAAAATTTTCATTTGGCTTTCAGTCTTTTATGATTCCCTTTCCCAACATACTCCTTCCCTAGATTGAAAGTTGGTTTCCCATGTCCATTTTGTCCCCAACTTCCATTTGCCAACTATACTTCAGATGCTTTGTCAGTAGTCGTTTATTGAACTGTAGTTCCCTCATTCAGAGAATTCCTGAATGTTCAGTCACCATCACCTCCCCTTCAAAACCCTGGCCCTAATATATGTGCTAAAATATAGGAAAATTGCACTGAAACTCCACATTGTAAAAGCAGCATTTGAGTAGTTTGTCCATTTGCATTTATAGTTGCAATGACTAACCATTTATCTGCTTCCCCACTGCTTAGCACTTGTGCACTTGTACTATCTTTTCCATTATTATTTAAAGACAGACCACTGCCATCATGGGAACTAGTGAAAATAAGTGGCAGTAAAGTGATTTGGGGAAATGGTAGCTGTCATTTAGTCTTTTCTTAGTGTGTTGTATCACTGATTCTTCTGCGTGGACATCAAACTAGCTATATCCCACTTCCCAGGACTATACAGGAGTTGATCAGGGACATGGTGACTTTGCCAGCCCTGTGACAGCCATTTCAGGGATACAAGCACATCGCAACAGATGGACATTTGTAGCAATTCAACTCCTTCTCCAGAGTAGTAGAAAGCTATAGGGGACATTATAGCTTACCGAAATATAATTTTCCCGTTGCATCTCTCCAAGCATTAATAGCAAACACTCAGATTTTACTACACCATGTGTTAAATGAAAAATTATTGTCTTAACCTCTGAAGTTTAAGTATACAAGGGAAGTACCACATGTCCTCTAATATTTTGTGAAATAATAACAACAATAGTAATAACAATAACAATAATTATAATAACTTTCAGCGGTTGGATAAAAATAAATTATTTGCTATTCCGTGTTATATGCTATTCAGTCATATGCCAAAATGTAACATTATTCATCATATGTGTATTTGTTATTTAGAAGCTCTTTTTCCCGCCTCTGAGAAAAGAAGTGCAGTTGCCAAATTTGAAATTTTAAAACTTTAGTTTAGCAAAGATGCTCTTTTGTATGCAGACATGCTCCAGGAGGCATATTATGCTCTTCTTAAAACATTTCAGCAGCTGAGACTCACTTGTAGAAGGAACTGGGCAAAGCGTTTGCATGTTCACAAGTGGCATATTTAATCCTTTTCTTTTATTTGTAAATTAGCTCTGATCAGCACTTGATTTTTTTTTGTATTCAGAATTTCTCAAGTGTATCTTGACTGCTCCTGAATTTCTCTTGTAGAATATCTAAATATCATTTTCCTTGGTTTATAATGTAATACCTACCCAGATCAGATGGCATTTTTTCTTTTACCTCAGTGGATAGCCAGGGCTAATTTGAAAAAAAACCATTTCATCTAAACAAGGAAGAAGAGATCTAGATTCACTAGAATCACAGATTCACAGTCGCAGAATGGCTAGAGTTGGAAGGGACCTCTAGAGGTCATCTGGCCTAGCCCTCTTGCTCACACAAAATTACCTGGAGCCATTTGGGAGGTTACAAAATACTTATGAAAGTGATACTTTTTAAACAGCTAACCTAGGTTCAAGTATTTTTTTTCCCCTTAATATTTATTATTTGCGGTAGGGTTTCCTGAATGAAAATACTGTCAAAGTTATCACTTTTTCTGATTATATTCTTAGTTGTTTGTTTGGATTTTTTTTTTTTAATTTATACTTAACTAGTTAAAATATTTAATGAAAAAAACCTATATAATAACAATTAATCTTTTTATTAAAATCAGATAAATTATATTTACAAGATTTTTATTATGATTTAATAAATATATGATTATTTGTATATTTCTCTTTTTACTCCCCAGGCTAGATGCTTCAGAAACAGAATATTGTAATCTTTAAACAATGTGAAAAAACCTACTCTTTATTTGATACATGTTGGATACCTAAATAAATTAAAACCTTAAGTAAATATTTTGTCAATAAGCTCTGAGAATGTTGATGAACTTTCTGTTAAATGGAAAATAAACTCCAAGGTATTGGTAAGAAAAAATATTTTCTTTTTAACTCTAAAAAAAAAAAAAGACAGAATAATTTTTGGTTTTTTTAAATGCTATTTTTTTTCCAAGCCCTGAAAATATTCCTTCTTTTAAATATTCAAACAGTGAAAGAAATTTAGCTCCTAGTCAAATAATCTTCTGGAATTTTGGACCCACAAGCTACTGTTTCTTGGAAGTCATGGTTTGATCTGTCTGATTAATCTGCTGTGCTTTCTGGATGTACTTTTAAATTAGTAAAAATGAAATGGCTCTGACTTACTGTATTTTTTCAATTAGGTTTTCCTGTAGCATCAGCAGCTGCCTTTATGTGTCACTTATCCTGCTTTAATGGACCTTTTTGTGTAGTTGACAGATTATGAAATGGGGGGTTCATTTCTGTTGTTACCTGTTTCATCTCTCATTTGTGGTTTATTTAATTCTGCAAGAAACAGCGTAGTGTTTGTATTGCTTCTATAATGATAAAAAGCTATTCATTCTTAATTTCTAAGTTTCAGAAGGGGGCCCATTAAAGAAAAATCAAATATGGTGGAAAAGTTGGAAGGGAATACAACAGTCATCTAACCCAACTGCC
>BJBW01010148.1:0-13176 GCA_004320125.1 Scolopax mira
CCTCCTGCCCAGCAAATCTAGGGACTGCTACTCTGTTCTGAGATGTGAGCAAAAGAAAAGGAGCCCCCAAAGTCAAGGGAATAAATTTAGACTCAGGAATGTGCCACACAGCCACAGACCATCCTTTAGGGCCCTGACTCAGGCAAGCGTGCCTAGCTAGGACAGCATTTGAGCACATGCCCAAAGCTGAGCTCATGGGAACATTCAAACCCAAGCAAACAAACTTGCTTTTTGCTAGAAATAACCAAGTAGCGAAGAGTTGTAGGGGCTCAGTTGTCGTCTTATATTTTTTGGTTAATAACTTTCTCTGCCTTTATTTAAAAATCCATTAAAGCCACCAAAAAAAATATTTGAAGACATTCTTAGAATGCCTTACCTACTCAGTTTTGCAACTGTAATTTGCAAATTGTAATTGTAAGCAATTGTAAATGATTTGTCAAAGAACAATTGTAATTTTTTTTCTGCAAAAGGAAAGGCATTCTGCAACCCCTTCAGAGCTGGTAGGGATAATGTTTGCGTTAGTAAATGGGCTGGAATATAAAGATTTTTTTTCTTTTTTTTACAGAGCAGAAGAATTTGGTTTATTTTTTAATAATTGCACTAATGTAAGAACAGAATATACTTGTTGAGGCAACAGATGAGAGGAAGCAGGCATGTTACCAACAGTGTCTGTCTTATGACACTATTTAAACCCCTTTTAGAGGAGTTTGTTAGAAATGCCATGGTTGTGGTGGTGGGTGGGATTCCTTTGAAATGGCTGTAAACTGATTCAACAGCGTAACGGCTGCTGCACAGACACAGGGGTGCCAACTCTCACCCCTTTCTTTCTCTAAGCTTGTAGTCAGAAGCGCGAGCTCAGGACATGGGGTCTGGCTTTCATCTCACCATCTCGGCAGGAGGACCTCGCTGGGAGCTGGGACGTCTGCTAGCCCGGACCACTGCTCTCTTCGCCTGGGCTGGCCAGGTGAAAACTGGCCCAGGTGGAAGGACACACGCCACACTTGCCATCCCTGGTCTCAGATCTGGGATGAGGCAGGTCACGCAAGAAGGAGCCCTCTCCCACCAATAAAGGTTGATGATGCCCTTGGTAATTGAAGGCATGAATTGCGTGGTGACCCAAATCATGCCGAGTGCAGCTCGTCCTTGTCCACACTTGCAGCTTAAGTGGTCCCTGTGAGATTTTTAACTGTATGAGGATGTTTTTCTTCTCCAGGCACACACCCTGAGGAGCATATTATCTAGTTGTGGGGACAGGGGACTGGTCCCAGGAGCAGGAGTAGCAGCAGTTACATTTTATTTTTTTTTTAATGGTATTCTGTTTCCTGTCCCCAGAGGTCCTTTCTGGGAAGTCTCATAACGCTTTACACATGAGAATAAACTTGTCTGCACGGGCATCCCATGGAAAGCACAAGTAGCATCTCGGTTTTATGCAGAGGAAACCAGGGAACAAACACAGGGAACTGAGCTGGGCCAGGAGCAGGTGAAGCTGGGTGCTCTGATCCTTCATCCTGTGCCTTACCCACTGGGCAAAACCGAACTGGCTGTCCTTTCAAGTGGCTTACAAAAACTCTCCTGTCCTCAAAACATCCCCTGTGAAATAGGTTGCCAAATATTATCACCCTGTTTTACACAGGGAAGTTGGCAAAGGTGAGGACATACAGACAGACTTCCTAGACTGGCTTCTACATCAGGGTCTCATCCTGCACATATCATGTACCTGATTTTGAAAGATGCTGAGCTGCAGCATGATGTGTAGCTGCAGAACACAGCAGCTGCAAAAGCATGTCCAAAAGTTGTGTACCAGTGTCTACGCTGGATACTTAAAAATGGGGACACTCAAAATTGTGGATAATTTGGGGAGGAAAAAAATAAAGATGTTTAAACGATAGGATCTAAAAGTAAGTCAGTATTCGAGGCATTTCAAGTAAGAGACTATAAAAAAGTTAGTTCAATCTATGAACCATCTCTCACCTGATCAGCCACTTAGCTGCTTTAAACTGGTGTAGCTGCCCTGAAATTGGGGTTTATGTTAGGTATGAATTAGGCCAGTTTTACCTTTAGTGACGATGTGACTGAGATTAGAGAGTGACATGTCACAACCTCTACCTCTTGGGATCAGCCAGGTCATACGTTACAGCTTCTAGGAGACTGGACTTAAATCTTTTTCCTTCTGGTACTGCTACAGGGTACTCCAGAGAGACACAGGCTGTTAATCCAGGGAGAGAGAAAGAGACAAATATTCCCCCATGAATATATACTTCTGTAAATTGTAAATTTGGTTAAGTAACCTTCAGCATATATGGTGGAAGCTGAAAATCCACAGCCATCTTCAGGTTAGTCTGGTTAACCCAATCTTGGAAGAGGGGAAGCCACACAGGGAAGTGGAGGATCACCCTTAT
This sequence comes from Scolopax mira, assembly GCA_004320125.1. Classification (NCBI taxonomy): domain Eukaryota; kingdom Metazoa; phylum Chordata; class Aves; order Charadriiformes; family Scolopacidae; genus Scolopax; species Scolopax mira. Next base: position 2,400 of record BJBW01010148.1, read on the forward strand.
CCTGACGCGTAGCCACCTGGCAAATTCCAGCTGGTAGCCACTTCTCACTTTACCTCGCATTTAACACTAGTGGAGAGCTGCGAGCTGGTGTCAGACACAGTTTAATTAATCAAGGATGTGTGCCAAGGTAGGTCAACGTTGATGCTCCTGCTCATTAGCAGAGTTGGCAGAAGCTTTGGAGAGCTGCAGTGAAACGAATTTGCCTGCTCCGCTCATTTTGGCGAGGAGAAACCCAGTTTACTTAAAAGATGAGAGGCTTTGATTTGGGTTCAGCAAGTCCTTACTCTCCTAGTTTAAGCTCATAACTTGACCGATGAAAAATTAAAACTCTCCCTAAATTTCAGCTTGAGGGATTTGATTAGAAGAAACTGGGCATTGGTGTTTTTCAACACAAGTCTTTTGCTGTGGCCGGGTCTGGACTGGAAAGGGGATCCCAAGTCCTGAGAGGACTTTCTCTCAGGTTGCTCTCAGTCCAGATCTCACACTCCAGACCTCCATGGCTTTGATCCCATTTGTGGTGCCCACAAGTCTTGTGCAGGGCAAGAGCAATGCTCCACACACTCCAGGCTGATGTGCTTCACTGTGTGTGAAACATAGGAACAGGAATGATGGCGTTGTGAAAATCAGAGAGGTCAGAGCGGGGCAAAAAGGCCCAGGACAAGGTGGGAAACAGGAAATATAACGCATTTGGATAGAGGAGACCTGCCTGATTGAAGGTGTTCATGGGGACAGGCAAGTGGAGAATGGATAAAGGGCAAAGGAATGAAGGGATGTGGGATGTGGAAGAGATGATGCAGCTGCAAATGTTTTAGGAGGAAACAGTTCAGACACTAGGAGAGTAGGAGTGACATTCAGGAGAGCAGAGACACAAGGGGAATAGGCATTATTTAATTTGGTTTTGACTGACAGAGTAAGATATTTGAATGAGCCTGACGAACTCAATGAGTTGCAGACTGTTTTGAACTGCAGTTTTTACAGTGGACCTCACACTGTGGAACAACCCCTGTTCTGGGTTAGAGTATTTGGCCAGCACGAGCTGAAAGGCCACTGTAAAACCACAAAGAGTCACCAGTTTTGATGTCCCTGTGCATTCATCATTTGCTGCCAGCAACAGACTCTCTGGATAAATGCTTCTCCTTCAGGAAGGGGCTGGAAATTTCCCATCAGTATTACAGAGTGACATGGGGCAGATGAAAGTTCTTAAGGGGTGAAAGGGTAGGTCACTTCCTGACACGTATTGTATGTCTGGGCTGAAGGAAGAAATTACTTGCCAGGCCTCCAGCTCCCAAAACTGAGTGAGCACAGGTTGGGTGGTGTTTATCTGAACGGTGTTTGTAATTTTGCAAAATTCTGTAACTCCTTGTTGCTTTCTTAAGAATAAAAATTACTATGGTTTAAAAAACAAAAGCAACCAAACAAACAAAATCCAAGTCTTAGTTTGTTTTCTTAGTTTCATCACATTAATGTTTTCTTTGCTTTCAGATTAGATGGGTAGTTCCTGTACCTTCATATTCATTACGCTCCTTTTCTCTACTCCACTCTTCACTATTATTTTTCCGGTTGAAGGCTATTACTTGTACTTATTATTGATATTTATTTTATATTTATTTAATAATTATTCTTGGTTTTGACCCCATCCTCTTTGCATACCCACTTTCTCCTTCCTGGTTCACTTATTTACTTATATGAAAAACTTGCTTTTCTTTTAAAAATCCAGTTTCCAGTTTGACATTGCATTATATCTACAAACATTTGAAGAAGAGTTTTCTTTGCCGATCTCTCTCTTCTTACTCTTCACCTACTTCTAATAAAAAGTAGGTGGCTCTTCAGCCAGAAAGATACAGGAGAATTTTTGCTTTTTGGGGTGCAAGTTCCACAGCTGATGTGCATCACCCTGAGAAATTCTGGGCTTCTTTCACATCAAATTTCCTTATTGCTACAGTCCACATTAAAGAGTTCTCTTAACTCCTTGATGGTTTTACTTCTTTTGAAACAAAATCTGCATGTACAGTACGGCCTATTCTTATTGAGCTTCCCACTTAATTTATATGTAAGGAAATTCTGATCACACGCTCCAAATTTATTTTTGACGACCACCTGCTCTGTGACTTATTTGCTATTTACAATTAACAAATATTTTGTAGGTTCAGTGATGGTTTTGTGAAGGAATTTGTCACGTGTCATATTGAGAATTATAGGCCTACGGCCTATTACAATCATCAGAGATTATCCTCCAGTCCATAACTCTGAAGTTAGTTTCTCCATGGCAGCATAGTTTTTACTGGGATTTACCTCTTTTAATACTACCTCTCTCCCTATATATCTGGTTATGAATTTGAGGGGTTCACAGCTGGTTCTGAGCTGCACCAGTAAAAAGTCTCTTTTAAATTTCTGAGTTCTTAAGTTCCACTTAAACAACCTACGGCATCATTCATGGGATGTTAATGCACTACTTTCATCTTCCTTTAGGGTAGTCCTGAACAACAGAATATTTTAATGCTGGGCATGAATGTTACTCTACCGTATTTCTGTTACTTGCATGATAACTAGTTTACACCCCATATTAGTTGTACATATTTCTACAAATATCTGGAAGGTAGTTACAAAGATAATAGAGCCAAAGTCTTCTCAAGAGTGGCAGGTGATATAACAAGGGGCAATGGCAACGAGTTGAAGCTTGGGAAGACCAGGATGAATTTCAGGAACAATTTTTTTACCAGAAAGTTAACGCCTCGCTGGAACAGGCACCCAGCAAGGAGGCAGCATATCTTGACCCTTGGAGGGTTTCCAGACTTGTTTGGACAAAATCACGGCGACCTGACAGCAGGAGGCTGGATCAGAGAGGTCTGTAGGTCTTCTCCCACCATCACTTCTCTGATTCCACAGCATCACCTGACAGATTCCCTGTAGCATTCCCTGTAGCTGCCTCCCTGGCCTCTCTCGCTTCCCTTAGCTGAACTAAATAGCCCTTTGGCTACCACTATTGTCTGCTGCTGCTTCTCTCATCACAATTAGTACATTCTTTCCCCTTGTTGTCTAGGCCTCTGCCACTGATACCCCCTGATCTGTCATCACATAGTCATTTACCTGTTTTTTTCTCCCTGCATATGAAACAGAGACACAGCCGTCTCCCAGCAGCCACAGCATCACTGAATGGCTCTCTTGAACATGATACCTACCCAATAAAGCTATATTTACTAGCCCGCTTGGCAATTTGCACAGCTTTTTACCAGAGCTGTTTGTTTGAGGCAGGCTGATCCAGCATGCCATGGATTGCAGCTCTGGAGAACGCAAGAGTCCCAGCTTTAGCAGACATCTGCAAGCATTTCATTACAGAGAAGAGCTTACTGCTCTGCAAAACAAAGTCTATCAATCACAACAGCTGTGTTTGAACCTCCCTGCGGGCAATGACCCACAACCCTTTCTCACCACCACAGCACGGGCTGCAGACCTTCCCCAGCTCCTCCTCTGCGTGAACAACCCGAGGGCAAATCTGCTGAAAGGCAGTTTCAGCCTCACTGGAGCAGCTGGAGAATCAAACCAGTGAAGGAGCTGCACAAACACTTGTTCTCTGCTTCATTGGCTGATGGGAATACGTGGGTGCCCTCTGAGAGCACGGACGATGCCAGATAATAACATAGAGGCCCAGGGGAGCAGAGATGGGAGCATCTCAGATTGAAGAGGGATGCAGAGACTCACAGGGTGTGCTGGTAGGTGTGTGATATTACCCTGGCAAGGCAGCAGGAGAGCTAGTCAGAGCCATGCCTGGCAGCTCAGGGCTCCTAAGCATAACCCCCCATGGGAAGAATTAATATTCCTTGTGAGGCTTTTCCAAGAAGGCCTGAAGTGATGGGCGAGGATGGGATTGGGATATAAGGGGTAAATCTGTATCAGGAATCCATATCAGGCCAGTACAAGGTTCCTCTTGGGCTGGGTGTCAGGAGATTGTACTGGAAGATTGTGACTCGGGGTGGCCACAGTTACCCCCAGGTGTGTATACATGATTACAGCAGGCCACAGCAAGGGTGAGTTGTGTCACTGCAGGGCTGTCAAGGCTGTGAAAAGAGAAAGAAACACACCAGCACAGAAGCAGCCATTTTCTCTCTGTGTCTGCAAGACGGGGAAAACCAATAGTTAAAAGACCATCAGAGCTCATCCATTTCCTCTCTGGCAGCTTGCTGGGGTTTTTTTCTGGGATGTTTTTTCCTCCAGAACCCAGAGCTGACTGGGCAGCTGGTGGTGGCAGAGCAAGCTGCTTCTTTGCAGTTGAAGAAGGTTTGGTAGGTGGAAAAGGGGGGAAGGGGGGGGAAGAAAAGCGCACCAAACCAAACCACCTTCAACCTCCACGACTCTCCCAAAGTCAAAGTCTTCTAAAAAGCAAGTGGATGGAGATGTGGCTGCTTTCAGAGGCTGCTCAGCAGGTCCGGAGGTGATGAGTTCACACGCAGGAACGCAGTGGGAAAGGCTGATATAATGCTGGCTTGAAGAGGGACCCGGCAAAAGCAGCCCAGCTACAGGTTTGGGGATGCTCCTCGATCCCGGCTGGTGGCACCCCCACTCCCCTCCGGTCTCCCGCGTCCGGTACAGTAAGAGTTAAGGGGTTTAACGGTTGGTTGGCTGTTGGGTTTTTTGGTGGTTTTCCTTTCTGCCTTGCCAGAGCGAAAGCGAAACGAAGCGCTGGCGTCGGCCCGGGTTTGATTCCCGGAAGGAGGATACCGGGGCTTGGATGGAAGGAGTATTCCTGGGGGGCAGGATGGCCGAGGGGCTGGTGCTGTGCGGGGCCCTGCTGCTGTGCGGGGTCCGGCTGGCCCCGGCGGCGGGTGAGCGGCGGGGCCATCGGGGCGGGGGCTGGGATCGGGGCCGGTGGGGGGGCCGGAGGGGGGGCTTCAGTGCTCGCACCCCCCACCCCTTTAGCGAAGGGTCTCCCAGGGGGAATCTAGGCTCTTCCTAAGGGTGAACGGTGTTGCCGGAGGAGGGTGACGTCGGGGCTAGAGGGCTGGGAGAATAACCCCAAAGTGGCACCAGCCCCCAGCTTCCCCATTATTTATCCCCCCACCCCAAGAGAAATTCGTGAACTCCTCTATTTCTGCAGTGGGGTTCATGCCTTCAACCCGTTCTTTTCCCTCCCTGAAGGGCCGGCAGAAGTTCCTACACCAGCACCTCCATGGCGCAGGGTGGATATTGTCCTGGGCTGCTCCTATGTGGGGGAAGAGGTGAGGGGCTACCTGCGTGCCTTGGGTGGCTCGTCCGAGCATCCGGCTACCCTCGTGCTGAGGGGGATCAGCGTCAGGGATGATGGGAACTTGGATGAGCTGACTGAGTACAAAGTCCCACAGGAAAGTCCTGACTCTTCTCCCATTGCGTTTGAAGCCTCAGGTGAGTTGGGAGAGCTGGGGTGGGAGAGCTGCTGCCAGGGTTTTGGCCACTCACCTGCACTAGGCTTCCTCGAGATTTGTCTTTAACTGAGCTTAGACGATTTTGGGGTGGCCACTGTAGGTTTCATATGTAATTTCCTGAATTCAGCAATTGTGACTTTTAGAAAGGAACTTTGTGGAAGATGTTGAGGCACCTCTCTCCTGCTGGGACTATCCTAGATTGCCTGTCTCTTGGGAAATACTTGGTCAAAAATAACTTGGGAATTATGCCACTCTACACTGTTATTGCACCCGTAAAAAAGGTGTTTTTTGCTAGCAGGAAGCATGGTGGCAAGTGGACGTGAAGCAGAGCTGTCCTGCTCAGAAAGCCTCCTGTGAGCAGTTTGGCTCTCCTTACTTCACTCATGGGTGGCAACCTGAGTCCAGGCTCTGTAGCCCTTGCTTCACACGTAAGGTTGCAGACATGGTCAAGCAAAAGTCTGAGCCCGTACTTTGCTGTTGTCCTTCACTGCCCCCAGTGCTCACCTGTGGGCATGTGCTTCAGTACAAGCTCTGAGACATTTTCAGGGAGGAAGCTGAAGGCTCATCAGGATTCATTAGCCTGGGTCCAAACTCTCCTTCAGGATGGACTGGGCATGGGTGAATTCAAGTGCCCTACAGTCAGGCTACTGGCAGGCACTCCAGACACTGAGATAGCTTCTGTTGATGTCCATGGAAAGCGTGTAGGTCACTAGGATGCTTACGCCTGCACTGAAGCCCATGCTATGACCAAAGACACAGATACAGTGTGCATCCAGCCACTCCTGCCTTCTTGCCACCCTTTCTTTCCTTACTTGGGAATCTGTTCTGTTTATTCTCCTTTCCTAACTGCTCCTTTTGCCCAGAGTGAACTCTGTGCCATCTGGCAGAATAAATTACAACCAACAGACTGAGGGATGTGAGACAAGTCATGACAAACCTTACATATTCTCTGCAGGCCTTCATCTGCTCTGGCTGACCCCAACAGCACATGATGCTCCTCCAAAATAATTGGTCTCGTCAGCTTGTGCTTTCTTTCCCCTTTTGGATTCAGACAGTTAAACCTCTTCCTCTATCCTCACAGCTGAGTTGGTGTCCATCCCACATGCAGAGTCCCTGCTGCACGCAGACTGTGAAGGGGAGGAGGTGAACTGTGAGATCTCACCATACAGCTCCCGTTTGGCTCCTGGTAAAGAGCCCTGCCATACCTCCTGGTTCATAGCCACCCTGCGCCTCTCCAGTGGGATCAGTATCGTCCTGATGCTCAGAGGACCCCACTGCAGCAGCCAGGAGGAAGAGCACGACGCAACACTGCACCCAAAGCTGAGGATTCCTATGAGCAAGGAGGGGACGTTGCTGACCACAGGTGATCAGATGGCTTGGCGTGCCCCCACAGCACCAAGGGACATGAGGGGAGGGGAGCCTGCCCAAGAGTCTCATGCCCCCCCTCTCACCAGGACCTGAGGGCTGCCAGGAGTTGCTGCTTAGGGATACAGGGTTCAAGCATATTGCCCCTCTTGTGCCTCCTTTCAAGGTTTCCCATGTCCCAGACCCTGAGGATGACAAGCACCTCAAAACCATGACAAGCACCTCAAGACCATGACATACATTTGGTGTCCACCTGTCTCCCTGTCACGCTAACCCCACTGGGCTGGCTTCCTTCAGCTCTTCAGTCCACATGGCCCCTGGGGCATCACATAGTGTGTCCGTAACTCCTCCTCCTCTGTGTGGGGAGTTTACTGACAGCCCTTCCACCAGCCCATCTTACCCAAGGGTCCCTTCTTTAACCACATCTATTTAACTCTCTGCTTCCCCGTGCCCTTCTTTCTGTTTCTAGTTGAATTTCAATCATCATCACGCAACACTTCCCTGCACACGCATCTTGGTGGCTCAGTCACCCTCGACTGCCGCTTTGCCTTGGCTCCCAGCTCCTCGCTCTCCTCCCTGGAGTGGAGGAGGCAGCATCAAGGCAGCGGCCGCAGCCTTTTCCGGTACCAGGTGGGGAGCACAGGCCCAGCAGCACAGCCAAATGTCCACGTGGATGTGAAAGAGCTGCTGGGGAGTGGAGATGCATCACTGAGGCTGCAAGGAGTGAGCGTGGAAGACGAAGGGACGTACATCTGTTTGCTGTCCACACCACTGCACCAGGCCCAGCACAATATCCAGCTGCATGTGGCCGGTGAGGAAGGGAAATGCCTGGGGTTGACAGGAGTCCCATGTCTCCAGACACTAAAACTTTGCCCTGCTTTTCCTTTTATCCCATCACTCCCAACGCTTACTGTCATAGGCAGCTCATTTTCTGTCCCTTGTGGATGGGGACTTCTGTGCTCTGCTAACAATAAGTCAATTCCCTCTTCATCTCCTACAGCGCCTCCAAGAGTTCGTATCATTCCAGAAGTGGTGGTGTTAGAGAGAGATGTGACAACTACTCTGACCTGCAACATTGCTGGCTATTACCCACTGGATGTCTCAGTGAGCTGGACACAGAAGACTCCTGAAGGTGACATGGAAATCCCTCTCTCAAACACACGTTTCTCCAGCCACCGGCAAAGCCGAGATGGCACCTACAGCATCACCTCATACCTCAGCATCAGCTCAGCCACAGCGCGGGCACCAGCCACCTACAGCTGCCATGTTTCACACGTGACCCTGGCAGAGCCCATCTCTGTGAGCTCCCATCTTAAGGCACCAGGTCCAGGTAGGTGTCGTGGGAGGGGGATGAGTTCTTCATCCTGCCTAGATCATCTCCCACTTCATCTGCCCACTACAGGGATCAAAACCTCTGAGTCACACTACATCTGTCTGTTTCTCCATGCTTTCCTTCGGGTGTCCTCTCATACCCATCCTCTCTATCCTCTTTCCTTTCCCTTTCACTTCTTCAGCTTCTTCTGAAGCTTTTGGGGAGCAAGTATCTGATTTCCTTAAGGGGAAAAGAGATTTTTATGATCAAAAGTGGAGCCAGAGAGCAAAAAGTTTGTGGCACATGGGCTGGACCTTGCTGGACAGGCACAAGAAAACAGCCATGCCACAAGTGAGATGCCCAACTGGACTTGGTGTTCAGCTGGAGACCAGAGCTGCTCAAGAACTTTAATAAAAAATCTTTCTCCCCTTTGGAGCTGTTGGGGTTCTCACTCTCCCTGCTGATGTGAGATTTCTCTGTATCTTCTCCTGGCCCAGCAGGGAAAAGCAAGCACTACTACAGTTCAAGAAGTTACAACATAAAAGTCCAGCCAGTATAACTGGCCCTGGGTCTGTGTGGCTTTAACTCACGTGTTTCTTGTCACAGCTGTGCTTCTGACAACAGTACCTAAATGGTCAGTGGCTGGGGGAGCTTGTTTAACTGTGACAACTCGCTGACTGTTCAGCTGCTCCAACCAGCCTAACATCAGTGATCCTTCTCTTCCTCTGCAGAGCAAACGGGATCAGAAGGATTGGTTGGGGGTTTCATTGCTACTGCCATTTTCATCGTCGTCCTCTTCGTTGTGCTCAGGAGCAGAGCAGGTAGGAGTTGGTGAGATGGAGCAAGGGGTGTCTTCATCTCCCCTGCACCTCCACTCAGGAGAGATGGAGGTCAAGATGTCCCAGGATCCTGGAGGGGGAGGTGGGCAGCAGATGAGCTGGAGACTCATTTCTTGTAGAAGGCAGCCTGAGGTGATGTTTTGTACCACTTTGGTCTTCCTGACCCTTACTTCTTTTTTCCTTCTCTCTCCTTTTCAGCTAAGCCAAAGTCTGCGCAACTTCTAAGGGCTTCAGAATAGAAGGAACCCTGCACTCTTTTCCCTCCATCTCTTGACACATCCTGCTCAGGAGAGCCAGCCTTGTCCAAATATTAACAGAGCTATTGGTCTGTATGGAAGGGGTAGGACAGCCCTTGGTGGAGGAGCTGAGTATCAAGTCAGAGGTGGACTCACAGAAAAACATGTCTTCATCTAGGGAGGGCGACATCAATAGCCTCAGCTCTTTGCTGAGTTGCTGTGTTAGATGCATCATGCATACATTTTTAGAAATGTTTATTCTCTGGTTTCAGGGAAAATTAAATTGTATATAGGTGTGTGTTTGTATGACTGTATATAAGCGTGTATATACAGATATATGTATGTATGTACATGTTGTAAGTAGGTATAGAGCATTTAAACACCTATGTGTCTGTAGGTGTATATAGGTACATTTGGTTAGTGCCAATGAGGCAAGTGTTTAAGTAAGATATTTATAGAACCATACCATGGTTTGGGTTGGAAGGGACCCTAAAGATCATCCAGTTCCAACCCCCCTGCCATGGGCAGGGACACCTCCCACTAGAGCAGGTTGTTCGAAGCCCCATCCAACCTGGTATTTTGTGTATATATGTGTTGTAACTGTAAAGTTGGGCAAATATGTAGGCAAAATTGGTACTTCCAAATGGTAAGTCTTCAAACAGAGGAAGTTATGGGTTAAACTGATCACAAATCAAGCGGTCAGAAAAACATGACTCTCCAGGAGAAAACTACAATAAAATTTTAATAGAAATTTCACTGCTAGAAGTTTACAAGACAGAGAAGATCTGTGGTTCTGTAGCTGTGAAAAAGCTTTTCCTGCCTGACAGGGAATTTGAAGGTAACAGAAACCTTGTATATAACCAACAGGGGAAAAAAAAGGAGAAGGAAGGTGTGCATGGAAAGGAGGTATATGGCACACAATAAAAGTGAGAATTTATGAAGCATACAAGGAGATAAGGAATGTTCAAAATAATCTGGAAAAACTGGATTTCTGCAAGTGCTAACACTACTGTGAAGGAGGTTTTTTTCAAAATACATTGACAACCAAGAAATTGTAGCAACAGCCTAGGCTCTTACTGGGTGGATATAGGTAAAACTCTTGATAGAGAAGATTTCTGATGGAGACTTTTTGATAACAGAGAAGATATTTGTTTGTATACAGAAAGAGGCAGTATATTTATACTATGTGAGGATGGTAAACAACTTCCTAATCTATTTGTGAACCAAGGAAGTTTTTAACAGTATCTATTAAGTGTAAGTATTTTCAGATCAGTAGCCAAGAAAATTTGCATCTCAGAATCATAAAAGATGTGGCTGAGGAGGCACCTGGCACAATGGAGTTAGGTATTAAAAAATCCTGGTATACTAGAGAGATCCCAAGAAGAGTGTGTTGTGACAGTGTTCACAGAGAGAAATCGAGATGACATCAACTGTGAAATTATTAAGTTAGCTAACAAGGGCTTCAACAATGAAAATAACATTAATAATTTAGTAGGTGAGTTTTTTAAAAAAAAAATTGTTGTGAGAAACAAACCTGACTTCATTCTTTGATGAAATAGTACATTTGGTGGATAAAAGGACTGGTGCAGGTTTAACAAACCAAGAAATGTGTAATTCTGAAGAAACAGT
>BJBW01010148.1:13312-49560 GCA_004320125.1 Scolopax mira
TGGCCAGCTGAGTATACTGAAACAAGATAAGGTGCTTAGTAATGCCATTGGAGCCTCCTCGGGTACTGGACCACCACGCTGTCTCAATGCTGTTGATCCACACTCCCTATCTGCTGCCTGACCTGTGGGAACACCTAAGAGTGACCATGGGCAGAATACAACTGCTGGTGGAAGCAGTTTTTGCTTGTATCGTTTCCTCTTCAGTTTTGATGCGTTGCCAATAAATAAGTGTTTTTCATTTCAATGTTTGGGTTCTGTTTGTGCAGCTCCCACACTGCTCCGTGGAGTCAAGCCAACTGCATGGTGGTGAACATGCAGGATGACCCCCACGCAGAGGGGAAAACCACCTGGGAGTCAGGAAGGGGAGCTCCAAGGGACACGTGGTGTCAATACCCCTTGTTTCCAGAGGGTGCTACTCTGGAGCAGGACTCATGGAAGCTTTTTCTACTGCCTGCTGTATTCAGAGACACCCCCAGATGATGGGTGGATAAGTGATAGCTGGCTCCTGTGCAGCCATGGAGGAAGGACAAGGTGCCAAGAGCAGGAACCTCACTAGCAACCATCAGAGAAGTCATGGTCACCTGTGACTGACAATACCAAGTCAGAATCCCAGCAAAGCCTGAAGCTAAAACACCCACCAGCAGTGCAGGCACCCACGTGGTTTTTTAATATCTTGAAAGCTTGGAGGTGATCCAGAGCAAAATGACAGGACCAATTAGGAAGGTCAGAAAACTCACTTTGAGGCATTACTCTGGTCTTACTAAACCAATGTCTCTCAATGACACCACAGAAAATACAGAGTACTGGTGGGACCATAACCTGCAGAGAAAGGCACAGTGAGATTCAACAGCTGCAAGTTATATTTAGTAGAGTTCAGAGTTCAGAGTAGAGTAAGACATCATATACCCAAGAGTGAGGAGGATTGTCCTAGCCATGTGTCAATAAAAATGTCAAACTATCTCCCAAGGTCTTCAAATAAAGGCCAAGTTATTTTTTTCAAGCTGTTCTTTAATAATAATTAAAAAAAAGTAAGTAATGACATCAGTTAGAGGAGACATTGGGTAAAATTCCAAGGCCTGTGTTACACATGAAGTCACAGCTGGTGGTTTGTCTGCCTTTTTGGCCCATGAACCAACATAAAGAAAAGAAAAATAATGGAGAGGTAGAAGAAATGCATTAAGAGTGGCTGTATTCCTCCTAAGGAGAAATACACCATGGCACTTGATTTGACAACCTGCTCTCTGATGCTTCCCATTGGAGTTGCTACAGGGAGTCCACAATTACTGTGTCCCTGAAGATCTCAAGCTGAATTTAAAGCACAAAAACAAGTAAAGCATATACCCTAAAGCATATAAAGTAATACTTATTGATAAACAAAGTGACCTTCTGTTTAACAACACTGTTCCCTGTATTTTAAATATAAAACACTTATTTCAGAAAATGATAAACTGAGAAACTTAAAATTCATCGAAGATAAACTTGACTGCATCAGAGAGACATGGATAAATAATATTATATGATTTTTGTCTCTGGGAGACAGTCATGCTGCCTTCCAAGGTCGAATGTGCCATGGCCAAGTGCCACATGGCAGCACTGCCTGGCCACGTGAACTGAGAAGCAGGAATCTGGTCACCATCTGATTAGCTGCTAGGCAGACCAACCCAGTTACAAAATACACTGTGTCAATACAAATAAATATTCAATGTAGGTGCTTTCAACTAGTTCTTTAAGGAGAATTATTTTGTATTAGGCGTGAAATTTGATACAGATCTTGTCAATCTGCAAAACGTAAGATTAAGTCCTTTGCATTTCAGTCAACACAGGATTAGTGGGGGGCCCTGGCTGCATTGTGCTGTGAATGTGACAAGCCAAAACTTCTAATGTGGTATTGAAGGAGCAGTCATTTTGCAAACAATAAAGCCAGGCTCAAGATTGCCTTCCTTTTCCACATAGGTTCCCCTTGTTTGCTGATGCCTCTGCTCGTTTGGTTTAAGCTAGCAAAGTAGAGCTAGCAACAGTGGTTTAGATGCACTCATGAACATAGCTGAAGCTCAGCTGGTATGGGTCTCAAAGAGAACATGCATTAACTAGAAGTAAAGTATTTTAATAAACTGTGTTTGCTTCAACCTCACATTCTGCAGTGCCTCCAAAGCAACTGTGCTTTGGAACATTGCTTCTCTAGCGCAGGTACCCCAGCATAGATGCCTTGTTCAGTCAAAACCCTTTTCTGGAACATGACAGAGTACATGAAAGGCCACTCTTGACCCTGAAGGTCAGTGTGCAGGCACTCTCCAGCCATGCAGCTGCTACGTACACACCATTGGAATTCAATGTAAGTGGCCCCATGGCAAGGCACCAAAGTAAGGACAAGCTTAGTGAGGATTGCTTTTTAAACTCTAGAGATGTTACTCTTGAAACATTTGAGAACGACATCTCTGAAAATATCAGAAGCCCTGAGAGCTGTTATCACCCTTACACATAGTTGCCAAGTTCATCACAGACCAGACTGGGAAGAGTCCCTCTTTTGTGCCTGAAGTTTTACACCGATACAGTGGGGACATTCTATGAGAATTCTAGATTCTATGGTTCTATGACAGCTGTCTTTATAAAGCTTGTTCCCACCTTGGCACCATGTGTTCAGGCTGAGAAACTTCAAATTCCACCTGTTACCCTCAGCCACTTGCAGACTCCTAGTGAAGTACCTAATTCACAGGAATCATTCAAAGATAACACCATCACCACCACCATGGCCCACCAAGCAATGACAGAGAGTGACTCGTTCAAGCCTAGCATGCAACAAGAAACAGGTTTCCACACTGAATGTAGACATAATGCCAAACTTTCCCCATCTCCCCCACCTTGGTGAATGAACTGCAAGGAATCGCTCAACCTGCTTGGTTGCAGGGGAGGGCTGGGACAAAGCATCAGGGCCAGAATTTCCTGTACATTTCCTCCAGATCAGAAGCTTGAAGCAGCAAGCTCCATTGCAAGAGCTTGGCATCACAGTTATCGGTTGGATCAGCACAGTAAGCAGCAGGGCGTTCACCTATGTAGACAGTAAGGTGACTCCAACATGGCTGCAGCTTCTTGAAAGCCCACAAACATCAGGTAGTTCTTCTCAATAGGTGGATATCTCTTTACATTGATAAGGTCGTCTCAGCTATGCAATGGCTGCTTCCCTTCCCTGGCGCTGCCTGCAGGAACACTGCCCCTGGGCTTCTGCCTGTGAAGAGTATGAGATCCTGACCAAAGACACATCTTCACTAGGGCTGCATATTTGCTTTTCATAGTAACAGCAATCATCTTCTGCATTGATCACTTTCTCCGACCTCTCCTCCATCTGGGCTTGACTAATGTGACCAATGGTAAACTACAATGGGTAATGAAGCTTCTGTAACATTCCACATGCTCTCTCTCAAAAAAAAACCAAAAAAAAACCAAACAAAAAAAACCCAAAAAACCAAACCAATCAAACAAAAGACAACAACAAAAAACCCAAAACAAACAAACAAACAAAAAACCCGCCCCAAAACTAAACTAAAACAAAAACATAAAGGAGAAAGAAGAAAAGGATAAAGATAAAAAAGAAAAAGGACAAGAGAAAGGACTGGGCTTTTCTTTCCCAAAGCCTCCAGATCCATTATAATCATCCCCTACCTTGTCCCCCAGACAAAAGCATGGGATACATACTTCTCTACAGAGCATGGTGTCACACTAAGTCAGCCCAGCTCCCACTCACTGCCAAAACACACTCCTCCTCTCAGGTCAGCTGAAAATTCCACTTCTCCCAGCATACAGAATGCATGTTCCCATGCATCTCCTTCAATGAGTGATCAACAGATGCTGAAAAATGGCAAATGTCCCCACTGGATGAAAAAAAAACTAACCGAGAAGCTCAAAAAGCCCATCTGGAGTGGAGAGGGCTGATTTCAGCTTCCAAGCCACCAGTTCCTGGTGAGCAGCAGAGAAATGAGGACCATCCCCACCCATTGTCCCCAGGCAGATGCAATGGTTGCAGAATTGGGAGCCCTTAGAACCCCTGAATCAGGAAAGGAGAAAGGAAAGGGCCACCACCAGCAGCTTCATTTCTGGTTCTGACACAAATACACACCTCTGTCGCTGCTGCTGTCCCCTTCACCAGTAGCTGGGTCAAAGTGCCTGAACCACAATACCATTGTGTCCTACAGCAAGCACCAACAGCTCTGCCAGGTCCCAACTGGCTCCAATGCTAGCAGCAGTTCATCCAAGCATGCATCCTAAATCCTTAAGAGATGGACCACAGCACCACCCTTAGGCTGGCACATGATGGTATGGATTTCACAGCCATCTGGGGACACAAGTATCATGCAGTAGTATAGCAGGTTCAGGCCTTCTTGTAGTTCCTCTTAGACTCTAGCTGTATTTATCTCTCAACTTTTTATTCATGGTATCTTAATCTGAAACTCAAACAAGTCCCAGATCTTCTTCCAACACCTCCCCCTGGCCAAACTGTCTACCTGCAGCTCCGGAGGGAGGATGTTTGATTGCAGGGGTGTTCCTAGTGATTGCACAGGCTATTTCTGTTCCCTTGTGCTGTTACAACTCTATGCAGAGGATCACAGGGCATCATCCACCACCTGGCACCCTCAGGTGCCTTCAGGAAGCAGTGGGTACTGTTGCAGATGCTGTGCTCTGTGACCCCTCTTAAGTTTCTAGTTTATGTTTTCGTCTTACCCTCTCCTCTTCACACATTCCTCACCATCAACATTTGATTCCTCTCTGATTTCTCTTCCTCTAGCCTCCTCCTCTCTCCTGCTCAGGGAGAGCTCAAGGGAAACAGGGCAAATATATCATACTTCTCATTAATACTCTTCAAGTCTTCAAACACTTCCTGATTGGACACAGTTTCTGTGGTTTAGTCATCCTCTGTAGATGTATTTTCTATGAAACTGTTCATTGTCCCCTTGAGCCCATGTAAAGTCTTTAAAAATTGGTGTGACATTCACCACTCTCCCCTCCTCAGGTACCACGGTGGCAGTCAGCGTGGGTTACACACTGCTCGGAGCAGTTCAGCTGTTTTATTCTTGAGCTCCTTTAAGACTCTTGGACAAACACCATTGCTCCCAGCAAGTTGTTACTGTTCGTTTTGTCAGTGTGTTGAACAGCCTTTTCCACATCCACTTCAATTTCAGGCATGTTCATTGGCGAACCCCACCCTGCTGAAGAATGGTTCTGCCAGGATGATCTCGTCAATCAACACTTAACACAGATGCAGAGATTTCTGCAATGGCCTTATTTCCTCTGTGCACTCCTCTCATAGCCTGATCACCAATTTACCCTTCGGAACATCTGTCAGGTTCCTGATATGTTTCAAGAAAGATCTAATGTTGGTGTTGTCTCCTTTTGCTACTTGTTCCTTGAAGCTTTGTTTGACCTGATTTACTGTCTTTCTACATGCAGTGTGCCAAATTTATATCCTTCTCTACTTTTCCCATTTTAGACAACTTCTGCAAGCTTTTTTTGATGCTTTTTGTGACTTCCCTTACCCAACTGAACAATGGTTTTCACATGAAAGGTGTCCATCTCCTTTTTCATGAGCATGCCCAGTTAGTAAGGATGGCAAAGGGCGACAGAGAGTGAATTCAGGCAATGAAGATGAATATATAAAAAGGGTAGCACTTCTGGACAGACAGAAGAAAACAGTTGTGGCAAGTGTTGGTATAGGCCACCAATGCCCAGGCAACAGGTCAAAATGACAAAGGCTGCCAAAGCAGAACAGGAAAAAGAGAAGTGGCTAGGAATCAAAAGGGAGAGGGCAGGACATTAGCAGCAGTGAAGACATCAGGTGGGAAAGCAGGATTATGATCCTGAGCCTTGGGATGTCACAAGGGAGACAGTGAGAAGCAAGAGGGAACAGCAACATTGCCCCAACAGGTAGAGTTGATGTGGTAATGTAGCAGAAGGAGTTAGGGATGACAGTGGAGAGTAGGATTGTATGGGATGACAACACTGACATGTGGTGGGTCAAAGCAATGACTGTCAGTGAAGAAGAGCAGCACTGGACAATGCTGATGGACAGCTGAGGAGAGGTCTAGATAGATTGGGCCAATGACAATAAGGTGCAGCAAAGGAAGGAGAAATGACTGCAAAGACAGAAGAGACAATACATCATTGTTTCAAGCGTTTGTGGATCAACTTCAGACTCCTGTGCAGTAAACTGTCTGGCATGAGTCACCTCCTGGGAGGCAGATAACTTGCCAGCACGTGTTTCAGTGTCGCTAGGCAATCCAGGCCTTTCCATCACAACCAGGCACGGCCTGTAGGGAAGAAGCAGCCCGACAACCATGGGTCATGGTTTTCTTCTCTTTCTGAGAGAGAAATTCGCTGCTGTTCTTTCCATTCAGCTCCCTCTCCTTCCCCTGTTTTCAACAGTAATTTTTACCATTTTCTTTTCCCCTTTTTCAAACACTTCTGAAATCATGGGCTTGCTTAGTATTCAGTTCTTTATGAATTGCTGGTTTTCTCTTCTTTGATACTTTTGTATATACCTAAATCATTCTCACAGACCTGCCCTCCCATGAAATACCATCAAGATCTTATTAAGTCCTTCGCGTGAAAGATCAATTCCCTCAGCTGATAAATATGTACACCTTGAGATCCTTTACTGGCAGGGGATTTGGAAGGCAAAAGGCCCTGTACTCTGTGAAGTGGACCCTTTTTCAAGTTACAAGGGAAGATTCTTTCTCTAAAAAAATAGCCCAGCAACCCCACGTGCCGCACCTGAGGAAAATCCTTTCTTGACCCCAAAAGTATAAACTTCTTGATATGTGAGATGTATCTAAAACAGCGTCAGTCTTGACAGAGTTAAAAGAGGACATGACAGAATGGGACAGTGACTATAATAAAGAAATCTCACTCTTCTCAGTATCACTAGAAGAGGTCACATGGCTTGACTAAGATTCATGTTTTGCTGGCTGACCTCTTCTGCTTAAAAGACGGAAGAAAAGAAAAAAGGAAAAGAATTAAGATATGAATCCAGACATTCCAGGCCCTGTAGGGAATAAACCTCAGATTACTTCATCATGAAAACCAAGACAATGCTAAAGGGTACCCTGTCACCTAATCCTTATCCTTGAATTTATCAAGCCACAACTTGAAAAAAATTTAGGTTCTTTGCCTGGTGGACCATTCCAGAGCTTCACAACACGGCTAGCCTGAGATCTTGTGAGGGAAGACACAAGAACCTCTCAAGCAAAGGAATGAATTGAGCACATCTGAAGAATTAAAAAGGAGATGGGAAAGGGGAGTGGTCTGCCTTTTGAGAAGGGTGTGGTGGGAAGTGTTCCCTCAAGCCATTTGGGTATGACATCTGACCTTACCCATAAAATAAACGGGATTTATAGATTACTTCTCTTCTTAAGGTCTTAATTCCCTGCGGATTCCCTTTATGAGGGCGTAATTTCTGACTTATATTCCAGAAGAGGAGAGGTCATCATCACCAGAACGGAAACTGAAAAGCAGAAGCAACATGAAACTCCTGAAATGGAAGCAGTACCTGGAGGCAGTGTCAAAGCTGGAGCTAAACACAGACTGGGTTGTCCTAACGTCAGCTCTAGTAAATCTTTAGTTGCTTGCTGTGCTGTGCCGGGTGACCAGGCCCAACCCTGTCATCTCTGTCGCTGTGGAGCAGCAGGTGCCAGAAGAAAAACTGGTCTGGGGTGGCTGCATCTGCCTTGAATTTCCAGGAATGGGCAGGAGAGATCACGAAAGGGGTGGGACACAGGCTTGGGGAGTCAGGTGGCTGTGATAATAGTTATATTGTTAGGGCTGGAATGAGGAAATTAAAGATTTCAGCTGGGGAGAACAGGGCAGGAGGGGAGATACAGGTGACAACACTCAAGGAGGCTCCATTTTGATCTCCCTTGTTATTACTTGCCTCTCGGGACAAAGCATCCAGAGAAAACACTGGGTTTGACATCCAGCCCTATAACTTTGCTCTCTGCTGTTTCAGCCTGGACTGTACATACAGCTTCTAGATGGGCAATTAGTCTTAGCTTAGCTACACCAGTTGGCAGGAGTTTTCATCTGGTCATTTCCACAGTGGACCCTGCTGGCTCTGTCTGGGCTCTCCTCCGGGCGTTGTACTGTGTGTCAGCTGTGAAAGAGGATCCATATGGGTCATCTGGGGTCCACACATAACCTCATTCTCCTAGGAAGAGAGACTGGATTCCCTCCACACAGTTTCCAGCAGCATTTTTCTTAGTCCTATTGTATTATTTTCCTGTGCTCTACCTCTTCCTCTCCCACCTTTCATGCTGAAAGAAGGGGATAACAGGCACTGCTTCGGTTTCCTCCCAGGGCTCCCTTTTGCATCACCAGAATGGCTCTCTGCAGCCTACAATGTACATCCTACAATGTAAAAATGAAAAAATACATTGAAAAGCAGCCTCCTCAGGTCACAAAAGTTGTAAGAATGCATACACAGGCATGCTCCTGCTCCTGTAGTACCACTGGTTATTTGGGACAGATGCCACTGCTGCCTGGCAGGTTACATCAGTAGCAAGGGAGAAGGCATTCAACAGCCTTTTGGTTGCAAATTGGTTTGCAAATCCCCCATGGTGTCTTAATAACAATCCTCTTTAGAGATCACCACCTCTGCCTCAAGGGAATCCATGAATCCCGGGTAAACAATTCCCCACTGAAAAGCAACAGCAGCACAAAGTGTAGCCTCACGTCTACCCACCTTTATCAGCTACTACTGGTGGTTTTCTGGCCAAATACTTCAGTTCAACCTACAGCACTATCTGTGCTGCTCTTCCTTGACAGTTTGGGTTGTTAGTCTTAATGCAGAAAACTATAATCAGCTGTAGCTAATCCAGAAATCATCACTGGCTTCTACCTTGCAGCAGAAGGAAAACACAACAAACACAATGGCGTATATAGATATACAAAAGCACTAAACTGACCAAAGGTCTTTCAAGTAGTTCAAAAACACATGTCATTTGTTACAGTTGGAATCCAGACCAGAAGGGGAGAGACTTTTCTTTTTTTTTCCCATCACAGTAGCAGTGCATTGAAAAAAAAAAAAAAGTTTGTTCTATTTTAAAACATTGGGTGCATTGCAGATGATTATCACATTCCTACCCAGGCAGATAATAGACATAGCTGGTAAGGAAACATTTCAAATTTGATGCCATAAAAAATGATTCATGTTTACTCAAAGGTTGCTCAGTAGCAATAAAAAGCAATCATGCATTCAGCTTGTGAAGATGTAATACACAGAAGCACTGCACAGAACAACAGGGCGCTTCCCGTTTCAGAAGAGAAGGACCCAGTGACAAGCATCTAAAGGAAAAGAATCTTTTCAGTATAAAGCTCCTTGGATTCAAAATGTTGTTAGAGGTGAAGTTAATACTATGAATCAAAAATTCTGAAAAGGATTTTTAATACCTGATGGAAGATCTTTCATCCGAATGGAAGACTCGGGATTTCAGAAGACCATTTATTCTGTAATTGCTGAGCCTGAATGGGAGTGGGCGAAACAACCGTCCGTGTCAAAACGAGTTCCATCATGTGTGACTCACCTTGATAGATCAATACATCAAATAAATATCCAGAAAATGCTCAGAAGACTCTTGTGGTGAGGGATGTTCAAGACAGGAGTGTATCTAATCACCTAAAATATCAACAAGAGTCACTTTTGCAAACTACACTATCATTCCATGTCACTGTCTGTGAAGTGTGCCTGAGGAAAATGGTACCACTTATGATTAACAACCTTGGCCAGAAGTTGGTCACTCAAGTAGTTCATCTACACATTGGAACAAATAGAACAAATGCCAGGAAAATGTAAATAATACCAAAAAAACCCAAAGAGTTAGCAAATTCCTATGTTCTGCAAACGAAGATTGAGCGTGGTAGCTGAGAGGCAACAGGAGATTTGTTGTTTGCCTTGTTTCTAAAGTATTTGCAAAACCAAGTGGTAATTGTGGTTGTAGGAATGTTAAAAACCATTTTTTGGTCCCTTTGTGAGTTGGCAATCCATCTGCAGCATATCTATGGGACTGTAGGAAGGTAAGGACTTTCACAAAACCACAGCCAAAACGCAATACTCACACGACCCAAGTGACTGGAAGTCACCTCTGGGCTGATGGGTGCTCTCAGGTGTGCCACAACAGCTCCCCAGCATGAGAAAGAGGGAAAGGGGAATTGCTTAGATCATGGCAGACACAGCAGCTGGAAACAGCAAAAAAGCTAGTAAGTAGGGCTTTTTAATTCTTTAGGGAAAAAAAACCCAACAATGTATAGTAAAAGTCTTCTGAAAAAATAGAACAAATATGTCTCTAGATGTGCACGTGTATATAGAGATACATAGATATATGGTGCACATCATTTATACACATGTAAAAATAAAACAAACAATACACACACCTACAGCCTAATTGTCTGCTATTCTTGTCCAAACTGGCTAAAGCCTAAAGTTCTCCCAAACAACATGGTGATGGAAACTGTCAACCATAACAAAATGCTTAGAAAATGGCTAAAGCGACTATCATTGGGATACAGCAAGTCAGTCCAGGTGTTTGAGTTTTTTTAATTATTCCTCAAGTCAAAAGAAATTAAAAAAAAATTTAAGTTACGTTTGTCTCACACCCTGCAAAAAGGACTGTTTTGCAAAGAGCTGTTGAAGACACTTTAAAATGCTCTTAAATACTGTGGAAATCAGAGAATGCCTAACTAGTAGCTCTACCAAATTTGAGTCCAGTTGCTTTGTGGATGCCATCAACTTAAACAAGTATAAAACAGGCATTCCCAGGGGCAAAATAATTTTCATCATCTCAGTAAGCCAGAGGCACAATTCCAGTAAGAGAGAGGCTGTTTTGGAGGATGGTCCGTTAGTGTAACAGTGTAATTTCAGAAAACTACAATAATTCAGGTCAAACAAGTAATAAACATGCTCTCTGTGAAGCAACTGGAGTGCAGCTCCATAGGTTACACTGGTAATTGTAAGCACCAATGCTTCTTAATTATTTGCACCTCTGTTTATGTTCACAGAGTTTAAGGTATTGGTGACAAGGTGGGTTCAAAAGGCCCCCATGCATCTTCAGGGCTTCTCCAGGCCTCTCTCAAGTGCATAAAACACACAAACAGCACAAGCAAAAAGAGCAAAAAGAGGTAAGTGGCACTGCCCCAGATGGGATACAGAGATAGAGGGGCCACCAGTCCGACCTGGAAAGGTGTTTTTAATGCTCTGAGGAAGCTGCTTCCTAATAGGCCATTCTGGTATCCCTGCCATTTTTTGCAACTCGTTTTTGGCGAAAGTCCAAAATAAATTGCTGGAAGATCTGACGACGTTTAGAACCGCGGGGGAACGGGTGCTTTTGCTTCCCGTTGCCTTTTAACGCGGGGACGGAGCTCGGGGAAAGCCCTGAGATGAGGCTGGAGGTTTCTAACGAGCAGCTGTCCCAAGCCTGTCCCTGCCACCCAAGTGCCAGCCTCCAAAGTGTGCTCCTCGCCATTTCCAAGCACGGTGTTTTGCAACATGAAGTGGTAAAAGCGGCCGTGTATCTTGAGTCATTAACCAAACCGCTGCTAACTCCTCTAAGGATCAGAATGGAGTGACTCCAAACAAGGACTGAGCTGAAGGAGCTACTGAAGAAGGAAAGAAAGAATTTAAAACCTCAGAGAGAGCTAGGCTGGGAGAAAATAATTTGGGAAAAAGGATTGGGAAAAGAGGTTCCGCTTCTAATGGCAGAAGGATGTTAGGGACTCCTGGTGACATTTGGGGCATGGGTGTTCATTTCTGTTGTCCGAAAAAACACCTCAAGGCTTAGGGTAACAACGGGAGGCCTCGGTTTCCCAGGCACAGACCAGTGGTTACACGTTCCCACTCAGGGCTGCCCCAGGTAATTCTGGATTACAAAAGATTTCTTTCGTTAACGAACCAGCCGAGGCGATGCCACCTCATGCGTATCGCCCGGTCGCCACCAGCCTTCCCTGGCCCCAGCCCCGGCTTTGCCCTTGAAAATGCAGAATTGGGCAATTAAAGCCGCAGGCGAGCCCTCACCGCCGGTCCTGCCCCCCCCCCCCAGTCCCCCCCCCCAGGCGCTGTGTCGGGGAGGAAGGCGGGGGTGATGGGGGGGAGGTTGGGGAGGAAGGCGGGGGTGAGGGGGGGCTGTGGGGGGGGGTGTCTCTGCCGACGGGCTCTGCCTCCCGCTGTCCGTGGGATAAAGCGCTGCCAAATTTCTTTCTGCATCACCTCTGCTCGCTGGGACGCCGCGTCCCCGCCGCGGGGGGAGTGGGTAGGTGGGAGGAGGAGGAGGAGGAAGAGGAGGAGGGACAGGCTGCTCTGCAGTCGTGCCTGCCCGGGGCAGGACGCCCTGGGGGGGGGGGGGGGGGGGGGGGGGGGATGGACCTGCCGCCCTCCGGCAGCGCCTTGACCCCCACCGGCGCCGCCAAGGTCACCGCCCCGGCTCGTCCCCCGGTCCCTCGGCCGCCTCTGCCCGGCCACGGATATTTGAGAGTTTTAAGAGGCTTTTCTTCCCCGGGAGCGACGCCGTGGGGGGGGGGGGGGGGGGGGGGGGGGGGGGAAGGGGCAGGAGGAGGAAGGAGGGGCGGGCTGGGAGGGGCTGGCAGGGCAGGAGCCGGGCGGGGTGCTGGCTCCAACTGGAAAGGAACCGGTCCCAGCCCAGCCGGGGAGGCTGCGAGAGAGCCGGCAGCGCCGGGGGAGAACGCACACCGGTCCCGGCCCCGGTCCCGGTCCTGGCCCGAGCAGCCGCCGCTCGCCATGGGCACGGCGCCTCCCGTCAGTCCGGCGGCCCCGACGGGGCGGGCAGGGGGGGCCGGGCCGGGGTCGCAGGTGTGGGAGGGACGCGGGAGGGACGCGGGGGGCTGTTCGGTAGGGGAGGGTCTACCCCGCTGTCACCTGTGGACTGGGAGGGAGGGATGGGAGCGTGTGGATGAAGGGCTGGGGACCCTGGTGGGGCGACCTAGGATGGGGGTCAGGGAGGAGGGGGGGTTTTGGGGAGACAGCAATGCAGAGCCAGGTTTTGCACCGGGCTGGGCTTCCCCGAGCTACAGTCTTGCAGAGCGACCCCCTAATTCTGAGTTTGTGCTGTAGGGTGGCTCTCTGAAGACAGGGAAGATGCCAGAAGGGGAGAAGGCTGGGCAATGTAAGCAAGAAGAGCAGCAGCAGCAGCAGAAAGAAGAGGAACAGGAGGGTCTCATCGAATTCTATGGTTCCTACCAGGAGCTCTTCCAGTTCTTCTGCAGCAACACGACCATCCATGGGGCAATCCGCCTCGTGTGCTCCAAAAAGAATAAGATGAAGACAGCCTTCTGGTCCGTTCTCTTCTTTCTCACCTTTGGCTTAATGTACTGGCAGTTTGGGATCCTCTACAGGGAGTACTTCAGCTACCCTGTCAACCTCAACCTCAACCTTAATTCCGACAGGCTGACTTTCCCAGCCGTGACACTGTGCACCCTCAATCCATACAGGTAAGAGAGAGACTCCCAGAGCTGTCAACTGCCTTGACTTTTGTGGGCACAGGATAAGGGCATGTACCTTTATTCTCCTCATGGAGAGGTCCTTGGTCTGTCCCCTTCTGAAGCAGTGGCAGTGGAAAGGGCACTTCACAGTCCTTTGCTGCTGCAGGGCATTCACAGTAAGGCATGTTAGTTTAGGCAGCTCTTCCTGATGGTGGATGTTAGCAGGCTGCACTGTAAACTGCCTTGGGGCAAATGCAGATGCATTTTCTCCTCTCTGACCAGGATGGTAGCCTCCAGCAAGGGATTGGATTTGCAGCTGGTGGCAGGAATGTCCTGAATCACCTCAGCAAACTGCCACACATCTTATTCCAAGTTTATGTGCATCCAGCCCTAACCCTTAGGCTCCTCTCTCCCCAACGTACAGATACAGCGCCATCCGGAAGAAGCTGGATGAGCTGGACCAAATCACCCATCAGACACTGCTAGACCTTTATGACTACAACATGTCTCTGTCACGAAGTGACTGGTCCACGCCGTCCACACAAAAGCGTAGCTCAAGGAGCCTGCTCCATCATGTCCAGCGCCATCCACTGCGAAGGCAGAAGCGGGATAACTTAGTCAACTTGCCAGAGAATAGTCCCTCGGTGGACAAGAATGACTGGAAAATTGGCTTTGTTCTGGTGAGATCCCTAGATATCCTGTGTCCTACCCACTCCAGTCCCTGCAGGGACTGCATCAGCCTTGCAGTTGCCTTTTGGCAACTTGTTTATTAACATAAACAGCAGTATTGCCCAATAATAGCAAAGGGGAAAGTACTGGATGGCTGTGGGCCATGTGAAATGTGGTCATGGTCACATTTGCTCCTAGGTAGCAGCTTCTTGGCCCTGGGGTATCTGTGTTTGCATTTTAAAAGGCAGTGAAGAACCGAAGCTGCCAGTTAACTAGGGTTCCCACAGGATCACAAAGGGCTTTCTGGACACACCCTGAAGGAAGGGCTCCCTACTCAAGAATTAAAAGCTTCTGGTTTTATACCACATCCAATTTGTGTGCTGCCTACCACCCTGCACACCTCACTGTGACTCGCTACCTCATGGGTTTTATTCAGCCTTGCTCCTTCATCTGGTGTTTCCCTTCCACCGAGGAGCTGCCTTGGGTTTGCTTTTCCCCGTCCTGCTGATCACAGCTGATCCTCCACTCCCTCAGGTTCTTCTCCTCCCCACGCTGAGGGAGCAACCTCAGCCTCACCTCTGGGACAAGCCGTCCCCTGACATGGCTGGTTTTCTTCTTCTCTCCTTCACAGTGCAGTGAAAACAACAAGGACTGTTTCCATCAGGCGTACTCCTCCGGGGTGGATGCCGTGCGGGAATGGTACAGCTTTCACTATATCAATATCCTGGCCCAGATGCCTGATGCGAAAGCCCTGGATGAGTCTGACTTTGAGAATTTCATCTACGCTTGCCGCTTCAATGAAGCAACATGTGACAAGGCGTAAGTGGAGGAAACATCCCACCCTATCTTCCTAACACCACCCCTGGTTTGTGCCAAGGTCTGAAGGGAATTCAGGAAACCCACATTAGAGAACCTCTTTCTCAAGGTGGGGTTGTTCCTTGTTCAGTTTCCGTTGTCACAGATGGCATCTCATGAGTCTTTCCTGTGGGTGGTTCTCACCAGGGTCACAGTTTCTCTGACCTGAAACTATGGACCTCAGTGTATGGTTTTTCTTTTTTCTGTGTTTCATACAAATGAAATACTTATAGAACAATATCCCACTTCTCTCCTGCCATTACCGACAAAAGGCCTCAAAGAGGTAGTGAGATGAAACCTATCAGTAAGGGAGGAAAAGGAGCAGGAAGAGCTAAGGGTTTTGTCAGTATCAGGAAGATAACTCAGTAATTGCTAAAACCCATTTGGGCTCTCAAGAGTTAGCAGTATGAAAAGACCTGGTGTAAAAACCTGTCCAGCTCCAGGACATTTTTTACAGCACATTTTAATTGGTTTTCTGGTTGGAGCGAGTTTACATAACAAATACTGCCCATCTGCTGCAAGGCCCTCTCCCTGCAGGTGGAAAACAGAGTCGCTCCTTTCAGGAAGCCCTTCCCCTTGGTCTCGCAGCCCTTCTCACCCCATGTGAATGTTTCTGTTCCCATCTCAGGAATTACACCCACTTCCACCATCCCTTGTATGGGAACTGCTATACCTTTAACGACAACAGCAGCAGCCTGTGGACCTCCTCACTGCCTGGGATCAATAACGGTGGGTGAGAGGCACTCTTTGGTGAGTGAGGAGAACAGCTCAGCTCTGTTTACCCAGAAGGAGCTATGGGATCCTGATGCGCTTTTGGTGGTGGTGGCAGATTGCAGCTCTGCTCTGTCTCATCCAAGCTCTGTTTTCACCCATGTGGAGATGGCTTCTGATGGATGTGGCTGTCCCTCGCTCTTGCCCCACTGAACTCTCTCTCTTCTATCAGTGCCTGGTCATTATGTTTGTTGCTCCCTCTGGACCTGTGCTGGCCCTTCCTGAAGTCCTCTGCTGAGCTCCAGTGCTGTGCTTCTGAGAGCCTGGTCTTGGCCTCCTCCTTCCTCATTTTCCTGTATCCAGCAACTGAACTTGCTTGTGTTCCCAAATCTCCTGAAACCTTTCTAGGCCAAATCTTCTGGCTTTTCTTCTACCTAGCTCTGAGTCTCTCTGTGAAATCTCTCTCAATTCCTAGCTCTGCTTTTTCTAAGCCACAGTGAAGAAATCCAGTGTTCTCCTGGAGCCTCCAACTTTGTCTCTGGCCTCTCTCCAGCCACCCTCCATTGCAGCCCAGCTTTGGTGCAGCCCTTGTTGATGTTGCTCTTCCTTTATCTCTTACAGACTCACTTCTAGCCATTCTGCTTGCTCTTTTCTCCTGCACAACAGCCGACCATGACACCCCTTGCTCTCTGACATTCCCTCAGGTCTCTCTCTGGTGGTGCGCACCGAACAGAATGATTTCATCCCTCTGTTATCCACGGTGACAGGAGCCAGGGTCATGGTCCATGATCAGAATGAGCCAGCCTTCATGGATGACGGGGGTTTCAATGTGCGTCCAGGTATTGAGACCTCCATCAGCATGAGAAAGGTGAGGAGGCAGCAGGGGTAAGCAGCAGGGATTTGAACTTTGGTGGGAGAAGATTAACTTAGTAGATAAATACAGATGGGTTGTCATGAACTCAGCGCGTGTTTAAGGGAGAGGATTAATCACATGGAGTGAAGGGAGGGGAAGAAGAGGAGCTTACTGGACTAGATGAGAAGCATTTGATTGGAATTTATCAGCGAACAACAAAATGGAGGGAAGCAGGGGGAGCTGGTATCCAGGGGAAGGCATAAAGAGCAGATAACTGATGGACAAGCAGCAAGTGGGATGGAAATGGAGAAAGAAGGCAGCAAAGTGCCAGTCGTTCTGTGTAATGACCATTTGATATTCTAGGAGATGACCGTGCGTCTTGGGGGCAGTTACAGTGATTGCACAGAGGATGGCAGTGATGTGCCAGTGCAAAATCTGTACTCATCCCGCTACACCGAACAGGTAACCCCTTATCACTGATCCCGTGACAGCTTGTTTCCCTAACAGCCATGCTTGTTCTTGGGCACTGGTGTGATGTGGTACAGGCTGCAGTAGGTTTGGTTCCCTTTTCTGCCTCTTGTGCTTCCAGGTCTGCATTCGCTCCTGCTTTCAGCTCAACATGGTAGAGCGCTGTGGCTGCGCGTATTATTTCTACCCCTTACCCGCTAGAGCAGAGTACTGTGACTACACAAAGCATATAGCCTGGGGTAAGTCAACAGGAGGAATAGTAAAGCTCATGCCTGCCTAAACCTGTTTGGTCCACCTCATGTCCCAGTACATCTCCTTGTTGCCTTCTATGAGCTTCCTGGTGTGGGACATCCAAAAGACACCCTTGTCTTGGATGGTTAGTCCCTCTGAGCTTGTGGCAGGGAATCTTCTCTGGAATCCCTTCTCTGTCACGCATCAGCTTTTGCATACGGATGCTGTGAGCTTACCTGGATGTACTTTCTCTGCTGCTCAGGCTACTGCTATTACAAACTCCTGGCCGAATTCAAAGCTGACGTGCTGGGCTGTTTCCACAAGTGTCGGAAACCTTGCAAGTAAGTTTGGTCGTCAGTCAGGTAGACTGGGAACTCTTTATTCCTAGAGATCTTGGAAAGCATTCACTGACCAAGGCAAAAGCTTGATTCAATGACTAAGCTGCAACCCGAAATGATACTTCTCCCATCAGGAAGCCAAAATGGCCAAGGAGCATCAGTGTCGGCTCAGGAGTGAGCTCCTGAGGACTGTGCAGGAGCTCAGTGGGAGGTGGGAAGAACTTTAGCCTGTGAGGGAGTTTCCAAGTATATCTGGGGATTGGGAGACCTGGCCCTTGTGGCTCCTACTGCTTCAACGTGGCCTCTTGTTTTCCAGAATGACAGAATACCAGCTGTCAGCTGGATACTCACGTTGGCCTTCTGCTGTCTCAGAGGTAAGGAGAAGGTTTCCTGGTTCGCCAGAACTGCTCCAAACTCCCATTTAGTCCGTCCTCAACCGGTACTAAACTTACAAGAGGTGATGGCGGTCATGTAACACAACGTATTGCACTTTTATTTCAGGACTGGGTTTTTTACATGCTATCACAACAGAACAAATACAACATCACATCTAAGAGGTGAGAGCCCCTTGATAGAGATTGCATCCAAACCAGAAACCATACCTGTGGAGCGTGTTGCGGGGGGCCATTACATCACTTATGGGAAGAGATTAGGCATAGGACCCGTGGACAAGGCCAGTGGATTGGGGTCAAAGATAAACTGAGACTTCAACAAGGACTGCGAATCCAAGTGGAGAGTCTGAAAAGGGTCAGCTACTAGTACGAAAATAGTAAGCCCCAGATTGCTGCCATGTATTCTGGAGTCACAGTAAGGGCTAGTGGAAGAGGGGGAAGCAGAGCCATGGAGGAGCCATGGAGGAGCACTTAGCCAACATAGGATGCCACAAGCATTGTGTTTCACAGCGCACTTTAAGTCCCAAAGATTGTATTTAGTGCAGAATGAGGGAACTGTGGAGAGGGGAAATGTCTCTGGGTGGTATAGATGGGAGGAGGGTGGGGGGCAGAAGGGGACAAAGAAGAGAGTTAAGCTTGGTGAAGAAATGCAGGGATTGTGGATTTAATGTTACTGAGCCCCATCTTTCATTTACAGGAACGGTGTTGCCAAAGTGAATATCTTTTTTGAGGAGTGGAACTACAAGACCAATGGGGAGTCACCAGCCTTCACGGTACACACTTTACTTCTCTAGCCACCCATTCCTCCATGATGTCCCTCTGTATTGGTGGGCGCTCATTCCAGCAGCATTGCTGGCTATCCGGTCTCTTTTCCTATAGCAGGGTGGGAGGAACCCCGCAGTGCCATGGGGTCACTGTGAGTGGGACCAGGCAAGGAGGCCAAAAGCTGGAACTAGGGCTGTCCTCACTGCCCTTTCTCCATCTCTTGCAGGTAGTGACTCTGCTGTCCCAGCTTGGGAACCAGTGGAGTCTCTGGTTCGGATCCTCTGTCCTGTCTGTGATGGAGCTTGCAGAGCTAATTCTGGATTTCATCGTCATCACCTTTATCTTGGCCTTACGCTGGTTCCGCTCCCGCCAGAAGCTCTCCCCACCAGGACCCCCTCCAAACAGTCACGATAACACTGCTTTCCGAGAGGAGGTGCCAGGTCTCAGTGCTCCACACCGCTTCACTGTTGAGGCTGTAGTGACCACGCTGCCATCCTACAACAGCCTGGAACCGCGTGGGCTGAGCAGGGATGGTGAGGTGGGACATGAGTGAGACATGGCTTATTCCACAGTTCAGATGGGTGGCAATTGCAGCAGAGGTTGCACGCTTTCTCTGTGGGACCTGCATTTCCTAATTTCTGGGGTGCTCTACCTGGACCATAGCAGAAGACTGTGCTGTGGTTGGTCCGGGTTCCTTACTTTCACTACTGTAGGTGAATTCTTCAGTCTCATAAAATACTATTGCTCTAGGGATCACCAGGGATGAGAGCTGATCTAGTGTATGTATGGGGGAAGATGTCAACTTGGTTTACTTCCACTCCTTATATGTGCAGACCTAGATGTGTACGCACACTTTCTTTTCCCTGCAGCAAGGATGCTGCCACAGTTCTGATCTGTTGCTAATTAAAGAGGTCTGGCAGGTGTGACTGGCCTCCTCTGTGGTATGACAAGGGACAGGAATGGCATCTCGGCTGGGCTACAGGTCTCTCCACAAGCTGAGTAGTTTGTTAAGATTTCCCTAAGGTTGGAAACTGGTTGCTCTTTTCTAATATCTAATGTCCAGCTTTGATCTGAAGACCAAGTTGCCCACTCTGACTCCTGGAAAGGAGAGGCTACTTGTATAGCCCTGAAAGATGACAGCCACTGACATAATCTCAATACTCTGGGGAGGTGGTTGACACTTGCTGTCATTCTCAGGCTGGAACAAAACACCCCTGGCAGAATAAGGTCTCCCTTTTTAAGCTGCCTATGAGCACTGGTAGATCTTAGCTGCATAGAAGTCTCCTTCCTTGCAATATACCATACACGTCCAGCTATTTGACCATTTCTCAAAGCATTTGGGATGAATTGATCTCTACATAGGAGTTATGGAAACAAAGTGCCTACACACACCCTCAAAAACATCCCAAACAGTATCTCTGCCACCAAGATCAAGCGGATCAGAATAGTGCAGGTCATGCAGTGCCTGCTCTGCTCCACGCACCCCTTCTCTGGTTCACCCACAGAGGCTCTGCTGAGGATTGTGAAGCACAGGAGGAGTGCTGCAGGCTTTAATCTGGTTGGACCAGATGATCTTGAATGGTCCCTTCCAACCTAGATGATTCTATGGTTCTATCATGTTTTCAGAGAAAGCTTTAGCCTATTGGAATACACAGCAAAGACAACCAGGGTCAGGACAAAGACGGTCCTCTTCTCAGGAACTAATCTGGGGATCTTCACATAAGAGCACATATCTTATTTCTTGCAGCAAGCTTGCCATCCTATTTTTTACAAATACTCAGACTTCTGCTGCAGTGGTGTTTACACAGCACTTTATGTGGTATCAAGAGAGCAAGGGTGATGTCCTTAACAAACAGGATTATCCACTTGACCAGAAACAAACACAGATACCAGAATTTAAGTGTATAGTTTAGGCAAAGACCTGTGGTACCACGTACCCAATCACATTGCAAACAGCCTCTTCTGAATTTAAAAACTGGTTAATAATAACAACAGAAAAACTTCAGATATTTTAAAAATTAAGGTAGATGCACTGCCCT
This sequence comes from Scolopax mira, assembly GCA_004320125.1. Taxonomy (NCBI): domain Eukaryota; kingdom Metazoa; phylum Chordata; class Aves; order Charadriiformes; family Scolopacidae; genus Scolopax; species Scolopax mira. The sequence goes on from BJBW01010148.1 coordinate 34,101, forward strand.
TGTGAAGATAGAGGATTTTACTGCAGTATATAAACTGTTGCCTAATTCTTCCCTTTGAGATGTTAAACACATGCTTGTTGCACTGTTCTTGCCTTGATTACCTAAAGATTTTCACTTCCCAGCAGAGAGTGATTTGCTTCCTCCTCCCAGACATGAACACTCAATTCTTTATTGAAGAAGAATGATGTCTCTCTCTGCTAGGAATAAAAGCAATTCAAGGGGTGTCCTTCAGCAAGGGGGGGGAAGCCCAGCAGGAGGGAGACACCTGCAAAGTGCATAGGCACTTAGAGGTGTGGAAATGTGCATTCCCCTGGGAGGCCTCCACTGGAAAAAAGCAAGACTTCTACAAACATTAAAAAAAAAAAAAAATCCACTTACTGTGTTTATGGATGATTTTAAATGAAGCAAAAGAGGGTGAGTAATGAAAAAATGAAGTCTCAAAGTTGCCTAATGAATGAACTTTCATGTTCTGCAAAAACACTGCCCAAGAGGCAAAGTTAAAAGCTAGATTAGTGTCTAAAACAACAACAAAAATTAACTTTGGTCATGATTAAAAGAAGAAAGAAAGGCAAATAAAGGAGTTAGGATGTTGCACCCATAGCCCGGTGTTTCATCATGATTTCAGTACTACAGACTGCTGCCTTGGGTAGTTTCTGGCACATGAATGACCAAAAACCTGACACCAGACACATAAAGCTTTTTGCTTCACAAAACCACCTCCAAATCAAGAAAGGAGAAAGAGTGGGTACAACACCTGAAACAGTTTGTGTATATCATAAATGTACGACAAATCATACATTGAGCATAATCTTTCCAGAATATCCAAAAAGGAAGACACAATTCTTCACATCACACGGTACCGTGTGATAACCATAAAATTGATGTGACCCACTGCATCACGCATAATGAAGTGGGCAATTAAAGGAAGATTAATCAGAGGTGTAACTACTTAAAACATTAAATTCTCTTCAACATCATAAGGAAATACAGTTGTAGAGGAAGGTGATATATTCCTTGAGGAAGATGTCACCATTTTATTTCATTTCTTTCTTCTGTAAAAGTGTTAAAGTGCAAAAAAAATAGGCTTTGACTCATCACTCAAAGTAATGGCCCTTTTTTGTGTAGCTCCAGAGTTAAAAACCTGTACAAACACAAAGCTGTTACAGAAGTTAGTATATGGATTAGCCCTTCTTGCCCTAAGGATCAGTGCAAAAATTGCCATCTTGGAAGAAATCAGATGATCCTCCCAGGAACATCCCTCTACTTCTTGTATGCTGACAAGACCACAAATTATCAGCTCAACAGATGTATAGTGAGCACAGCTGGACTGAAAACAAGAGGCAAGTCCAGCAGTGCTGGAGTGAGAGTGCGGAAAATGGAGTGTTTCACTGAGAATGTGAAATACTAGAGAAAAGGGGAGGGAGTGTCCATTTAGAGAGATTGATCAGTCAGCAAAAGGCAAATTAAATGTCTGAGCTGGGGTGAGTTTGTGTAAGAGAAGAAAGTTGAGGGGAATGTAAGCACAACTGTAGGTCATACAACACTGAAGAAAAGTTTAGTCTTTTTGGACTGGGAGCATCTGTCATACAGGGGGAAGGCAGAGAAGTAGGAATAAAAGTGCTTGAAGGAGGAAGGGAAATGCAGGAGGAGAAAAATAATATTTTTTTTGTGGGTAAGCTTGAGTACTGGAGTGGTTTGGTTTGTACGAGTAAGTAGCTTGGAAGTGAGTAGCTCCATGTGTTTAAGAATGAGGATGAGAAGGAATGTTCATATGATGGGGAAATTATAGGGGGAGAGGAGGGATGAGAGTTTAGGACTTAATAACAGAGGAACTACAGAAGTGTTTGTTGCTGCTGAAATACAAGGAAAGAGATGTGAGATTTCAGGATGTGGTACCCACAGAGACAAGGTGAAAAGGGCCCTAGTGTGTGTGGGGGACCATGGTGGTGGCAGACATTTGCAAGTTGATTGAGGATTAAGAGCATTTAGAAGTCACATGGTAACAGAGAAAAAGGATACAGTCAGTCTGGGAAATGCAGGGATACTGAAGTTCCTGAGGGCTTCGACTGTGTGATTAGATTAATTTGGAGGAACTGAGAACCTCCAAAAAAAAAACTGGAGTGTAGTGGGACTGGGGGAGTAGAAAAAAGTACTGGAAGAAAGGGAAGAGGAAAGGAAGGAGGAAAATTAAGCAGAGGATGCTTGAGAAGGCAGAGAATGCAAGGACAGAGCTCTGCAGGCAAGCATGCTGTTATCTGCTGAAAACTTCTTCCTTGTGTGGTAGACAGAATTTGACAGACACCAAAATTATTTTTTCGTAGGAATTAAGGAAATACAGGAAATGCATTTGTATACAGAAGTATAACATAAACGTGTCTAGAGAAGCTATATAGTGAGAAGACAACCAGTTTAGAAATTAAGCAATACATTTAGAAGAAATAAATTATTCTTGCTGGAGTGCTTCGAGAAGCTGGACAGACAAACGCCAAGTTTGTCTGCACAGATTGAGGCCAAACCCTGAAGGAATTTGAGAAAAGGGTTACCAGGCTCTTGGGACAGATTCAACAAAATCTAAGGGGTGAAGATATGCTACATCTAGAAATAGCTGGGGAAAAGACAGAGAGAACCAGAGAGACAGAGAACACAGCAGAGGGATGGCTGGGTTCAATCCTGCAGTTCTTTATACTTACCAATGCTCAATATTTAAAAGGGTCTTGTGAGCATAAGAAGAAAGCACTTTCAGCTTCCACATACATACTTAAAAGGCAATGAACTAAAAAAAAAAAAAAAAAGCCTAATATCTGGGAATTATGGAAAATTTATAAAAAAAAATACAATTGCTTTTGTAAAAGGAGGTAATATGGAAAGACAGAGTCATTTACGCCTTTACAAGAATCATTTAGCAGGTCTACACACTGAAGGGCAGGATGTTATAGGGTTGTTCATACTGGAAAACTGGTGAGAAAATAAGGGCATTTTGAATAACCACCTCTGGCAAAGAACATGGGTCAAGTATTATCAGGAGTATGGCAGTGGAAGTGCAACTTTATTTTGCAGGGGAAGTTTTGTGAAGGCACCCACTTACATGTTCCTAGAGGAACTTGGAAAAAACACTGGGCTAAACTCCTGTACCCAGACAAGTTGCCTATTTTGTAAAAAAAATCTATATCCTTATCTCTTGCATCTCTCAGTAATTACTTGCTTAGACATCAGAACAGCGATAAAATCTGTGTACTTCCCCATTATTGCTTCTTTTCACCGAGTTAAGGCTTCCAACCTTCCTTCAAAGGCTTCTGGGTGACAGAGCCCTGGAAAAAGGCTGTCCAGGGAGGTTGTGGAGTCTCCTTCTTTGGAGATTTTCAAGATCTGCCTGGATGTAGTCCTGAGTAACACGTTCTAACACGCTCTAGGCAATCCTGCTTCAGCAGGGGAGTTGGACTAGACAGTCCCTCCCAACTCTAAAAATGCAGTGGATACTTCAGAGCAGGGACCTCTTGTCGCTTCACAGAGAAACTAGGTCTGTCAAACAAGTGATTCCCACTATGAAGAAAAATGTTTTGTGTCTTCCCCACTATCATTTGGTTACTCTCCAGCCGAGACAAGAAACCAACTGATGAGAGTATGCAACCTTCTTCGATCAGCACACAGACGCCTCAGGAGAGGCCAGAACAAGGCCTAGAGCATCTGGAAGCATGAAGTCATGTCCATTTAAGAGTAGAGCTGAGGCCTCATCAAATCTGAAGGTATCGAGATGACGCAGTCGATATGGGAGTTGCATGTTTAAAGGCAGAGACTGAATTTCTAATTATACTTTTAACGAGCTACATCACACACTTGGCAGGAAACGTAACATGACTAGTTCCTTCAGGTTGTGCAGGCCTAATCCGTGCTGAAGTTTAGACTGTACATGCTGCTTTAATCCACTAGCCAGTCCAAGCACCCTCCTCTCCCAGGAAGGCTTTCAACCTCAAAAGAATTAGCATAATCCTTTTGGCTCAAAATTCACTGGCCATAAATTGTTCTGGTATGATTTTTGGTGATGTTTAAGACTGGATAAATATTGGTTGTAAGGAAACCACAAGCAACAGGGTTTTACCTGTTTTACCACCTGAAGTTTCTATCAGCAGGAGCAGATATAAGGGCACCAGAACCTCATTTTAAAATAAGTCCGCACTGGACAAAGCTCTTTAATTTCTTTTTAATGAGTTTCAAGTGTACAGTGAAGTAAAACAAGGCAGCACTTACCTTTATTCCAGCCATGCTCAAAGATACACAGTGAACAGCATCTTACACTTGGATCGTGAACACATGTGCTAACACCAGTGCAGAACTGGTTCCTGGGTTTAAGGATCTGAGGACAGGTTGTTGAAATGCAAAAGCAGCACAGCCCAAGGAACTGGAGCTACCAGCAACACATCCTCCCACGCAGGGGGACTACCCCCCATGCATCATCCAGTGGCTGGACATTTGGTGGATAGACTTGGATTGGGCAGCCGCCTCCCCAGGGCTGCTGGTCCATACGGCTTGTTACAGACTTACCACAGAGTCGGTCCAGCACACAGTTCCAGTACAACAGGAACTACCACCATTGCAATGGAAGACTACCCTCAGCTTTGAGGGGCCAGAACTTCAGGTGCAAGTATGGAAATGACCCAAAAAAACCAAAAAAGTTCGGTATCCCAGCCCCTCCCCACCCACTGACAGACCAGACAGACTCAATAAGGTGGTGAATTGTGTTTCTTAGAGACCATTTAAAGTACATGAGCTGATTACTATAACATGCCAGAGATTACAGTCATGTTTATAGAGGAAGGAAATAAACTGCACGTGCGTGAGTGGCTATAATGCTGTGGACAGCAGAGTCCCTTGCTTTTACTCAGAGGGCCTTGGTGATTTTTCTTGCCCATGCATAGAGACACAAAGGAGGGGAAAGGGAACAAAAGAGGCAACATACAACATCTAAGAGAAAGAAACAGAAGAGACAGCCTAGGGGGATCTCAGTCCCCAGAAGAATAGGAGGAATGGGGCACCAAAGGCTTGTTTAGAAGAGTTCAAGAGAATTGCTGGTCTGGGGGCCTCAAGCTTGTATGCCCACCCCCTAAAATAATAGCAGTAAGTAGTACAAGCAGGCCCTGGTTCCTCTTCAGTAGATGCACTTCTGACCGTCCATCACATCTCAGTTCCACAGGGAATTAAGGAAGTGCTCAGGGGACGAGGGCTGCTTCACTCCAGATCTTCATCTCTGCCCTCACCCAAGGTGGAGAGGGATGGAATCGCAGGGAGATGAACTCAGCGCAAATGAAATGCTGGGGCATGGAAGTGAGCATGCAAAACCTAGCCCCTTCCCAGATGCCCTGCGAGGAGGAAAGGGGCTTCCCTGGCACATTCAATGAAACAAAAAAGCTTCTGCTCCTCCCAGCTTTTGTACTTCACTCTCCCATCCGGGAACTCCAGTGATGTTTTCCCCTGCCACCTCACATCCTTAGAATTCCTAGAATTTCCTTAGAATTTCCCCTGCCACCTCACAAGCTTAGACAGATCACAGTGTATTCTAGAACCGAGGTAGAGCTTCCTAAATTAAAGAAGTGCCTTCTTTCCCGTCTAGATTACAGGCTACAGCTCAGCTTGTAAGAAAAGACAAGATGCACTTTCCTCAGAAGACTCTGCAGAAACTGAGGAACAGGGCAGCTCATTTAACCCCAGGTTTGACAACACACTCAAGCAACTCACAGCTCTTGTTATTTTTGAAGGAGAACAAGGGGACCACTTACAGAAAGCCACAGCATTCCATGCTGCAAGCTTACTTCCAGCAGAGACCATTTTGGATCTAAATTCAAGAAAACTCATAGCAAGCCAGAAGATTTCAGTTTGATAGGCAAGATCTCTAGAGATCTAAGCTGCCAAACTGGGACATCTGATGTCACTTTGCAATACCCATGCCCAGAGGAGCATTTCCCTTTGAATCCCTGGCTAACCATTCCAAGTATTTTCAAACTCCTGCTGCATGCTAGAACTTTGTAGTAGCAAAAACAGAACAGGTATTCATAATCAGAAAGCTGTGTGGATCATTCAGTCTCATCTGGAATACCTCCAGTCTCCTTCACCTCCACCTGCTATGCAGTGGGCTTCCTGTGACATTCAACCCAGGAACACAGAAGCAGAACATTCCCACTCTACCACTACTCAACATCTTCCAAAAAGCTACAAGCTGGTAGAAAGCCACAGGGTCCTGGCTTGTGTCTGCATAGATGTAAGGAATATTTGACACCTCCTCCACCAGACTCCTTACTGTTGTTCTTTTGTTCCTTCTGGCAGGAGATTTTACTCCCACAGGTGCCTTCTAGATAGTAACAAAACTCCTTAGTCTCTTGCACTTGACTGAGGTAATCATGTAGGCTCTCCTTTGTAATAACTGAAATGGCCATGTTCAGACAGCAAATCATCTGAAAATAAGGACAGGTAGAATAAATTGTTTCTTTAAGTGCTCATCTCTCCATGGCTACAGAAATCTAGATGACTATATCTAGCTCAATCAGATGGCTTGCAGTTACTGACCACCACAAGCTAGCCTTTATTTCAGAAGCTCAATGAAAAGCTTAAGTCATGCTGCCACACTTTTTAGGCAGAATACTAAAGAATCTCACATGCTGAAGTCCTTCATCCCCAAAGGCACCGCATTAAGGCATTCTTATTTTGCTAGAGTTCACACAGGCACTATTTGACAAGCTGACATCCAAAAAACGAGCTGCAAAAATTCCCTGCAAAAGAGCAGGAGCATTAGCTACCCACTCCTCCTCTACTTCCCGTTCCTCTAAGCTCAGATGACCCTCCCTACAGCTGCAGCAGCTGTTGAAGAGTCTAACCATGTTCAATAGAGCGCTTCAGAGTCCTACACAGAAGACAAATTAAAACCAACAAAGAAATCAATGAAGAAGCTAGGTGGAAGGGAAGGGAAGGAAAGATTCAGGGGCAAGAAGAGACAGGCAAGGTGACAGGGGACAGTAGGCTGCAGACTGAAGGAGCTACATTCAAGTAAAAAAGTAGACTGGAGACAAAGCAATAGGAAAAAAAAAAAAAGGAAAGAACAGAAGGGCAAGTTACACCAAAGGTCCCCCAGAGACTTCCAAATCCCCCACCAGGGAAGGGACTTGCCATCCCACCCACGTCAGGGTAAACATCCCTCATACTTACAGGTTTACCTGACCTGGCAGACAGAATTTCCCATTTCTAGAGTGATGACCACCCCCAATTTCTTCCATTACTATGTAAAGCATACCATTTCCATAGTAAGCGTGGGAGTTCCAGCACTACCACCTCCCTTCCCCAAGAACTGAAATTAACACATAAGCAACCAAGACCCTCCAGATCTCAAACCAAAAAGGAAAGAGTTTAAAGTATTCCAGAGTTGGTGCTTCTTCACCTTTGATCCTGGGCTTTTTGGTACTTACTTACAATCACCACCACCACAATGGCACAAATCACTCCCATCATGATCATCATCTGGAGAGAGAGATTGTCAGAGAGTAACACTCAGAACAGATTAACAAGTTCACATCTTCCCTGACAGCCAGGGAACATAAGACAGACCCTGAAGGTAAGACAGCCAAAGCCTCACAGTCTTTCCACAGTGAAAAAATCCTAAGCATTTGAAATAGTTATTAAGCCCCAACTATCCTCTCAAAGCCCTGCAGGAGAGGACTAGCCCCATTTCCTTCTGCTGAAGGAAAACATGGCACTAGGAGACTCACCTTGCAGTTCTTCCACCAGTACTTCCTTTTGAGTTTTGCTGCACTACTTTCAAATTGTGAGGCACCAGCCTGAAGTGCATCTGCCCGGTCATCTAACTCTGACAGCTTCTGGTCTCGTTCCAGCACCTTGTCTACATTTACACGCATTATATCAACCACCTGCAGAAAGAAGAACAGTAGCAGCAGTTGTATCAGTAAAGAGTTGAAGAAGAGAAGTAACTTGGCCAGTAACTAACACTGAGATACTAACAAGCCAAAACCCCAAACAAGGCAAAAACATCAGGTGAAAATAGCTTCCAAGTCATTGCCCACTTTGAAATGGGGAAAAGAATCCTACACACCCTGCTGAAGTATCTGTTCAAGTACACTCAAACCAGGTCCTCAGCCTCACGTTATCACCTGTTTCTAAAAGATCTCAAATCCAGCAAGCCTAAGCCACCCCACTCATGAGTGTAATCATATGCTCACTCCCAGATAACTGCAAAGCTAACTTAGAGCTACATGTTGCTGCCCCAGTGAGGCATAAAGTCGTCACTGCATGACAGCAGCCAGGCTACAGATACTGACCCTGGAAAGTCAGGCAAGGTTCCTCACACATCACACATTGAACCCACATCCAGATGGTTCCCCTGAAGAATGCAGGGATTAAGAGTTGTCCTGGGTGGCGTATAGATTTACTTCCATAACAGATGCAGGATACAAGCTAACAAAAAACTAAAGGTCTTGCTCCTTAGAAGTCATATGTGGAATTAAGTATCTCTTAAGATATTAAAAAATAAAAATTCCTTGTCAGGAAGTATAGTGACAGGACAAGGGGTAATGGCTTTAAATTGGAAGAAGGGAGATTTAGATTAGATATTAAGAAGAAATTCTTTACTGTGAGGGTGGTGAGACACTGGAACTGGTTGCCCAGGGAAGCTGTGATTGCCCCATCCCTGGAAGTGTTCAAGGCCAGGCTGGATGGGGCTTTGAGCAGCCCGCTCTGGTGGGAGGTGTCCCTGCCCAGGGCAGGGGGGGTGAGAACTCAATGATCTCTAAGGCCCCTTCCAACTTCAACCATTCTATGATTCTGCGATAAAGCAATTTCACCCCTTGTACTTTGAGTATTTTCTGGCATTGACGTGACAAGAACGTCCACCCCCTCAGCAACAGACGCCTGTCAAGCACAGGGCCACTGCAGAGCAGTAGAAGGGTCCAGGCAGCCTTGGGGAAAGCTGGCACGGCTAGCAGGGAGCTACTCACCTCCTCCACTTGGGCCTGCGTCTGCTGCAGCCGGCGGTTACTGCTCAGATTGGGGGGTGGCCCAGGGGGGCCTCCGCCAGGGGCTCCCCCCTCAGGGGCCCCGGGAGCAGGTTGCTGAGCTGGGTCAGACCTAGCAGGAAAAAAAAACAAAAAAAACCCCAACACACACAGAGGCAAAGAGAAAACCCAGTCAGCTGCTCAGGAGAGAGCAACCCCTCTATCCCCTCCAAATCCACCCAAACCCCGGTGTCCCCAGTGCTGGCAGGAGCCTTGAGGGTCTGCACCCTCCCCGGGGTCCCAGGAAGGCGAAGGCCCAGGAGAGCAGCGGGGCTGGGAGCTCGCAGGGTGCGGGGCCTACCCCAGCGCTGCGGCCTCCCGGGCCCTTGGGGAAGGGAGGGGGGGTGACAGCCGCCTGGCTGCGGGGAGGTGACCAGGAGGGCAGCCCGCAGCGTGCCGCAAGCGACAGGAGGAGGACGGAGCCGTGCCGATGGGGAGACAGCCCAAGGAACGGCAGGCCCCAGGCGGCTGGGCGCAGCGGTAGCCACTGGCCAGGTTAGAGGCGAGCGGGGGCGGGGGGCGCGGTGGCCCAGAGCCCCACGCACCGCCGGTGGGGCGCGGCTCACGCACTCACCCCCCCACCCCCTCACACTCCAGGCGGTGTGCCCTCGACGGGGGAGCGGGACCACCTGTGAGAGGGGACAGAGGGTGGAGGGGGGGGGCGTTGCGGGCAGGCTCTGCCTGCGGCTGCTGCAATGCGCCACTCAGCCCCGCCACCGGCCAGGACGCGGGCACCGCACTGGTCCGTTCTTTCTCACCTACCCCCCTCCCGCCCACCACAGCCCCACCAACGATGGGGTAAAGACTCACATCTCCGAGCCGGAGCAGGACTCCTCGCCGGGCACACCACCTCAGTCACCACCGCTCCCGCACCCCACAACTCCGCGCCGGCCAGGCGGCCGCTGTGGTGCCCCTCAATTTATAAGCGGCGAGTCCCCACCCCCAGAGCCACTAGCCAATCAAAAGTGGAGGTAGGAAGGACAGCAAATCAGAACCGCCTATGCGTCCCCGCAGCTAATCAGCGCCGAGGAGCGAGCCCCCCCGCTTCCTCCCGCGAAGAAGGGCGATTCAGCCGAGCCCGGTCTCTTTCCACTCTCCGGACTTCCGAGGAGACAAGCCCCACCCCTCCCTTGGGGCTGCCCAATGGGAGCAGAGCACGCCCACCCCGCTCGGCGTGCGCGAGTCGGGCGGCGCCCCGCCCCTGCGGCGGGGACGGTGAGTAGCGGGGCGGGGGGGGCGAAGTCGGGACGCACCGGTTGCTCCCAGCCCTGGTCCTAAAGAGCCTGGGCGGTCACCGGGGGCTCCTACTGCTACCTGACGTAGGTTCGCGGGTCACGCAGGGCCTGGACGCAGTCACCTGCCCCTTCCGGTTGGGAGCCCAGACTGGTGCTGGGTGCCGTTACAGGCCTAAGGCCTCCAGAGCCCCAAGGCCTCCACAGCCCCCACCTCTGTCGGCTTCTGGTGAAGCCCGCAATTAAAAGATGGCGTTGCTGGCCTGCTCCCAGCCGTGCGGCGTTAACAGAGTCCCTGACGCCTCCGCTGGGGGAGGGAGGCTCCAGCAGCAGCCCTGGGAACAGCCACCTGTGGGGGGGGGTTTCCCCTCTATGGATGCAGAGCAGCCTGCTGGAATGGAAGGGGAGCGTTCCCCAACTAGGGACAAAAAGGGAAGCAGGAAGGCCCTGGAATAAGAAGTCACTCCTCCCTACAGCGTTTGGTGTGGTGAGTAGAGTAGCAAGCAACTGGTTCACACACCCAAGCCAAATTTCAGTTCCCTTCCAGAAGGTGATATAGGCCATTAGTAAAAGTTTTTAGCATCAAAGGTGATGGACTAGTAGCTGCACAAGAAAGACACCTTCTAAACCATAGCCTGGCAGCCAAAAGACCGTAGCTGTAAGGAAGGTGAAGGCTTAAAACAGGTTTGTGACTTCAGACAGATGATTTGCCAACAGGACTGTTGATGGTTAAGGAGCAACCCAGCACCAGCCTCAATGGAATGGAAGGTTTTTAAACTGTGCCTTCAGACAAGCTGCAAAGGGGACAGGTTGTGGGTGAAGCTTCTTTAGGTTGGCGAGCTTCCCACCGCAGTTTGAGGGCTGTTCCAGCAACCACTGCAAATAGCAGAAGATGGAGCTCATGGAACTACTGGTCCACAGAGCCCTTGCCAAGTTGGTGCTTAGTGACTAAGAGCTGAGAAAGGGTACAAGATACTTTTCCAGTTTCTGACGTACTTTTGGACAAGGATTTGCTGCATCTGTGATCTATTGTACATAATAACCCCCTGCTGCTCTCTTCCAGAGGGTTGCTCCGTCTCCATTTCAATTTCTGCACATTTCCTGAATCCACAACAGCTTTTGGGTGAGAGTCCCACAGGTTTGCCACCCTGCTCCTTAGAAACATAGACTTCAGCTGCTAGAATGGAGACTTTGGCTTCACCTTGCTGAGGCTTTGACCTACAGAAAGTTCTTTTCATTCCCTGCCACTTCCAACCAACTGCTTTTATTAAAGACAGAGTAGCTTTGGTCTGTAACAGGATACATCCAGTCAGCAGGTAACTCCCCAGTCACCAAGCAGCTGAATTAACAACTCAGGAAGAAGAGACAGGCAAATACCTCCTCATCTTACAGATTTTTCTGAAGTATATAATGGTTTTCGTGATGCTGAACTAGAGGGATGCCAGCTTTGACTCACCATAATTTTTCCTCTAAAGCAGTTATGGAAAATTAGAAAGTAGAGTTTTTCAAACTAGTTAAGTGCCTGAATTACTTGGCAAATCCTGAGTAAATAAGATACGAAAGGCTACTTGTCATTAGTACGGGGTTGAGTCATTAGTGTGAAACAGAGACAAATTCTGTCCTTAAGACAAGTTTTAATGCATTTCAATTAATATCTGATTCATTCACGCTTAATCATAATTACAGATAAATGGAGAGCAAGCAGGAAGATGTACTGGCAGGTACTCTTAGCAATAACTTGAGAACTTGGCTACGAAGAAAAACCTACACTGAAGTGTACTGAAATTATCAAGTAGGACACGAGAACCTGGGGCTCACAAAGACTGAAAGGATGCTCAAAGCTTGGTGAAGAAATAGAGGACCCTCAGGTCCAGTTCAGGGATGCAGGCTGGAACAGATGCCTGTGACAAGTACATCAGAAATAATTGAGGGGGCAGAACCTGCACAGAGGAGCTCAGGCCTGGATCAGCAGCAGGCCTTTGGGACCGGGCCAGAAATACACAGCGAAGGTTGTGGAAAATACTGGGAACACAACTGTGTGAAAGATGGTTTTATTCTGACTGCAGCGCCACAAAACCACGTCTCCACATGCCCAAGGCAGAGTTGCTCCTAGCGGTGCTTCCCGGTACGATTGAAGCGCCTGTACAAGTACCGGATCCTCTTGTTGAGTTTATGGAGGTCCTCTACAAACATCCGATCTCCCACCACCTGCTTCTTGCGGATGCACCTCTGCAGCTCGTTCCCCCGCCAGCCTCGCAGCCACTTGGGCCCCACAATGAGGTTCTTCGGGTGGATCTGGAAGTCACCTGAGAACAGAGTGGAGAGGATGAAGCCTTGGAGGACGCTGTTCCCAGGGGGGCCAGCCCTAATTCCTCCCCCTCCCTCCTGCTGCTGGAGGAGCCGCTTGCCCCCAGGTGAGTCCAGCCTCCCTCCCCTCCTGCCCGGGGGGCAATTCCTACCCAGGATCCCCACGTTGTCGTAGACCCCGAACAAGGCCCGTTTTTCCGTCCACCGATCCACCTGCTTGGGCTTTGGGGGCTCCCTGATGCGGAAGGGCCGGGTGAGCCCCGCCAGGGGGGAGGAGAGCGGCACGGGGAGGCCGGGCCGCACGGGCCCCCAGCGCTCCTCGCCGCCGCTAATGCTCCGCTCGGCCCGCAGGAGGGGCGCGGCCCGGCCCAGCAGGGCTCGCCCCACCGCCCGCACCAGCGCTGCCATTGGGGTGACCCCGCGGGCGGTCCCCGCCGCCACCACCGGGGGAGGAGCCGTTCCGCCGGGCCCGGCCGCGCCTCTTCCGGTCGCTGTGGCCGTCGGGAAACGGAAAGACGGGCGGGCGACGACGCGCTAACGGTCGGTCGAAGAGAGAAGGGGAGCTGGCCATTGGCTGGGGCGCTGCTGCGCGGCCGCGGTGCTGGGCGGTGATAGGCCGGGGGAAGGGGGCGGGACGAGCGCGGCCCGCGCGCGCTGTTTTGAGTGCCCAGGCCTGAGGAGGAAGAGGTGGTGGCTGCGGCCTGTGCCGGGGCCATGGCGGCGGCATCGACCTGGGAGTTTCACCTGCCCTTTTCTCCTGCTGATCTGCTGCAGGACGGCGGCCCTGGGCGCTATATGGTGCAGGAAGTGCTGACTGCCCACGAGCTGCCACCCGCCCTCAGGGGTAAGGCTCTGTATCCTTCCCGGCCTTCTGGCCCGCCCTCACCGCCGGCTCACGGCCGTCACCACCTCCATCCCCCTCTCCGTGTTTCCCTGCAGCTTTCCGGACCGCCTTCCGGACGCAGGGCGCGCTGGCAGTGCTGCAGCACTTCGATCCCATCTACAGCTTGCTCCAGTAAGCGTGGAGGGATGAGTATAGAGCTAGGGATGCTGGGGCCGAGAGGGTGGAGGAGGGTTGAGGAGAGGCTGGGGTTCCTGGCCCTCATGCCTCTCCCTGGTGGCGTTTACTGGCTGCTCTCACAAGCAGTGTTTTCTTTGCAGCCACTTCCGGGCTGTGGGAACCGCTGTCAAGGAGGATGCGCTGGAGCTGATGACACAGGGTGGGTATCTGCTGTTTCCAGCTGAAGTAGGAATAGTAGAGAGGTTGCTATCCTCCGGCAGCTCAATGATGATATAAAGGCTAATGTGACTTGACCAGCTGGGTTGCATCTTCAGCCCATTCCAGTAATACAGGTCTGTAATCTTGGTGGACAATGCAGAGCTGTGCGTGTTCGCTGTAAGGGCAGGCCGACAGAAAATCCCCTTCCCCACGTCCCTGAAAAGTACATCTTGGGGATGCTTCAGCTCTGAGTGAGTGTTTCTCTGAGCTGACAGTGGGCTGTGGGAATAGGATAAGACAGCATTCCCAAGGTTTGGGTTGCAGTGTGCAGTCCATATTATAGCTGGTGAGATGTGAGCACACGTCTTTGGTAATCTGATGACTGCTCTAAGTCTCCAAAAGAGAGGATGTCTGAGGGGCCTGGCAAGGAGTGCTGATGGCTTTTTGCGTCTCTTCAGTGGTATCCCAACATTCTAATGAACTTCCTGCCATCTTGGGTGATTCTGGACTGAGCCATGCAGACCGCACTGCACACCTCAACGCTCTCAAGATGAACTGCTATTTGCTGACTGGCCTGGTGGATGCGTTTGAAATGGAGACTTGCAAGAGTGGTTTGTTGGAGGTCGATCCTGGTGGGAAGGTAGGTGAGGGGACTTGAGCGGGGGAGGTGTGTGTGTAATAAGATGATGAAGACATATAAGCTTGCTGAACTCTGTGGTGTCTAACTATCTAGCTGGATTTAATTAAACTTGATGACATCATAATGTAGAGTACTGAGATTTCTGTTAAACTGTACATGGAAACCAGACAAAGGGACAATATGTATCCAAACATCAGCAGGGACTTGCATGCCCAGGCGTCTCTGTTTCAGTCTTCTGTGTCTGGCTGGTATTTTGTGTGTCAGTAATTTCTCGAGTTCTTTTCTGTAGTCAAAGATGAAAGCAACAATCATTTATTGTGGGCATATAAGGTTCTCTTACAGCTCACTGTATGTTTCTTAATGCTGTAGAATTTAACATTCATTTTCTTTTTTTGAGGGAAGCGTAGTGGTGATGGTGTTTTTTCTGTTGTTAAGCTGGTGGTGTATTGTATCATGTAATCTCTTTTCTAGAACAAGAAGAACCGTACCAAGACCTCTCGATCCTTGTGGGAAGAGGAGAGGGAGCCGCTTTTACAGCTGCTCACACGGCTGCTGCAGCTGGATCTCCGTCAGCTTTGGGGTGGTTTGATGGTGGAAGAAGAGTTTGTCAGGTATGGGATGGAGTGGATTTAGAATCATTGAATAGTTTGGGTTGGATGGTACTTTTAAAGGTCATCTAGTCCACCTCCCTTGCAATGAGCAGGAACACATGATCAGCTAGATCAGGTTGCTCAGAGTCCCGTCCAACCTCACCTTTAATGTTTCCAGGGATGGGGCATCTACCACCTCTCTGGTTAGTATGTTCCAGTGTTTCAGCACCCTCATTGTAAAAAATTTCTTCTTTATATCTAGTCTAAATCTACCCTCTTCCAGTTTAAAACCACTACCCTTGTACTCTCACAACAAGCCCTGCTAAAAAGTTTGTCCCTGTGTTTCTTACAAGCCCCCTTTAAGGAGGCTTTTAAGGAGCCTTCTGTTCTCCAGGCTGAACAAACCCAGCTGTCTCAACCTGTTC